>JAPSES010074074.1:0-10699 GCA_029822895.1 Maxillicosta whitleyi
TCCTAAACGCCCGGCGGGGATAGGGATAGGGATATCGCGCTACTTTGGCTACAGTCCAGTGACGTCACGCACGAACCTACTGGGATATATGGTCCACCCAGGAAAACAGAGCTGGTGAACCTTTTTTTTTTTACATAATTTTGAGTAGGGAACTTCATGAACATGTTCTGTATAGTCCATAGAACAGTTCTAACTGGAGTATATGTAGGCATAATAGGGCCCCTTTAAAGTTTGAGTTTGTATTAATGCTCACATTTCTTATAAAATCTATAAAAATGTACATTTCTCAGGTCGACATTGCTGAAAAATGTGATGTACTAGTGTGTACTAGCGTGATGCCACATGGCAATAGATTAAAAACATCTGTTTTTTTTCCTTGTGTCATGAATCACACACCTGATAAAAGGGGGTCTCCAAGCAACTGATGGTTAAATATCAATATTTTGCAGAAGTTTACACCAGACAATTTGATTCTGTTGGTTTTATATCAAATATATGAATAACTGTGACTAACAGTATCAAACATGAATAGTTCTGGGCCACTTAGTGGGAAAAGTGCTGGAGATACCCATTTACACAAATATATATTTTTTTTCATTTGGACAATGATTTGCTTCACTCAACATGAATACCAAGAAAAAAATAGTACATCATTAGCCTCATAGCAATTGCCTAAGTCATACATTATATGGACAAAAGTACTGGGGCACATTAAATTCAGGTGTTTTTTTTTCTTACAGGGTCTGGGCTGCAAAACAAAAATGATAAATATCATAATGTAATTTTAGATTAGGGTAAATGTTGTATTGCGTTGGTTAGTTTGGTTTAAATTGTTATCTTTGCTTCAAAAATGCCTGACAGATGGTTTTTACATAATTCCTCAATAATGATTGTTTTGGGGTTTTTTTTTAATCCATGACTATGATTGTAAATGTTCTATCTGTAAACTTCTAAAATATCTGTAAACAATAATTTTCTACCACAAAAACCCATCTACTTTCTTCACATCTCAGAAAGAAAAATCTTCCATTAAACTTAAAAAGAAAATATTAATGTTTGTAAACTATATGGACAAAGATACTGGGACACACCATGTCTACAGATGTAGGATGTTGATTTGACATAAACACATCAATATGGTATTTGTCCCAATACAAAACTATATTATGACATTTGTCATCATTGTTTTGTATCTCAGATCCATGTTCGAAAAGAAATACTTGAATTTAATGCGTCCCAGTACTTTTATCCACATATAATATTTATGATCAACACTCAATATTCAATGAGTTATTTGTTATTTGTGGCTGCAAAAGAAACAGATATAATATGTTACATATTATGGAATATGAAGGAGAATTACTTTGAAACAATTGATGAGAGAGAAAATATTGATTGCATACCATGTGTTAAATATTCCTTTGTTAAAAGAAATGATTTCAGAGCTTTTGTAAACTGCTGTAAAGACAGATTGAGAATATATACAGGGTGATATCTTGTAAGTATTATCTATTTATAAGCATCCTTTCCCCTCCTCCAACTTAATAAATATTACATTTGCCTTTAGTGATGTTCCCCCTCAGAGACAGCTTTCATCCTCTCCGTGGCTGAGTCTGAGTCTGGGGCTTGGGTTCCACTTAAATGACAGAAGTACTTAACAGCATCACACGTACCTGTATGGCTTTGTCGTACTGGTGATTAGAGATATAAAGCTCAGCAGCCATGTTGATAACATCGTCGCTGACCAGACTGGGGTGTCGTGCCAGAGCTTCTTCTATCACACCCAGTGCAGCAGGCACATCATTACTCTCATAATAACTCCTACATGAGGCACAGAGACACAGATTTGTTTAAATAGAAAAGATACACTGCCTGGCCAAAAACGAAAAGTCGCACATGGTTCTTTTGATTCCAGGAGACGTTCCCTGTGACATCTTTTTTTTACCTCATAATGCTTACATAGTGCCAAAATAAGGTTCATAATATTTTTTCCATCCATAGTTTAATTCACTTTTTGGTTATTGATGTAGAATCGAACTGTTGCATCAAGTCTTCATGGACTTTATGGAGGCTAAACCATGTGTGAAAGTGATGTCTCATTGTCCCTGAACCATTCTGTCCCAAACCTGACGATCCTGATCAGTCCTGGCATTGTCCATTCTGTTAGACGTTAAAGACATGAGAGGACACTTACTGCAGTTAGACTGAAATAACCTGCTCCAGCTCCAACATTATTACCTCCGCCAAGGAGATTATGTTGTTACCAGGGTTTGTTAGTTTGATAGTTAGCAAGATAACTCAAAAAGTTATGAATGGATTTTAATCAAATTTTCAAGAAATGTTCACTCTGAGACAAGGAACAGAGGATTAAATTTTGGAGGTGATCCGGATCACAGTCTGGATCCGGGAATTTTTTTAAAGGATTCTTTATCATTGCAAGATAGGGCCATTTGCAACATATATGTATAGAACTTCACACAGAATAACTGGATTGCTTGGCAGAAAAAATACAGAACAAGGTCCTGATACTTTCTGTGATATGTAAAAGTATGATCCGGATACTATCAATATTCTGGAAACTAGACAAAAGTAGGGGGCCTTCATCATTTTTGTCACTGTGAGGAAACTAATGCAGATACAGACCTGCAACTAGCACCAAACTGGAGCTGAAGGTCTACTGAAAAAGTAGGATGCGAATGGATTTGACATATCTTAAATAATTATGGAGCTAGATCCTGAAGAAAACCACCATTATGGAAATAACTTGGAGCGTTTATCACCATTAACAAAGAGCTTGTGTTTTTGCCACAGTTTGTTCATTTCTTTGTTAGCAGCATGTAATCCAAATTTCTTTGGGTATGTTTCCAGTGTCAAGAATCTAATAAAATAGATAAAATCAAATGTGGGAGTAATATTGTGGGGTGTCAGTCAAAATATGTGGGGGAACTGTGCTGCTTGGTGGAGGTTTACGCTCTCTGAGTGCTTTTCTAGTTAACCACTGCAGTACTGACCCATGGAAGGATCAGAACTATTTGTGCAGTTAAATCCACTGAATGTCTCCTGGAATCAAAACTAAAGGTGGTGCAGTCAAATATTGCATGTGTGACATTTCTTTTGGCCAGGCAGTGTATAAGACGTACATCATAACAAAGACGTCCATGAAAACAGTGTGTTGATTCTGTTTCTATACTTGGCCATGTCTTTGGAAAGCTGCATGAAGTGTTCGCCCTCCTCCATCGGCAGCAGTGATAGGATCCTCCGGTAGCCATCCATGCACTGCTTGTGCTCCCCCAGACGCATGTGGAGGCTGCAGCGCTCCCACAGGTAGCGCACGTTGGTCGGGTCATACTTAATGGCTGGGAGGAAAAAAAAAATTAAGACCTGAATGACAACAACTGAGGATTATCTACATTTGAACTTGGTAGAGGTTTGATGTGAGTTTGTAACTGCACACACATGATGTCAGTACCCTATATGAACAAAGTTTTATTTGCACAACGTGACACATAAATATATTTACACAACCCACATTTCACCCAACAATAGTGAACAGCACATAACATGGAACATATACAAAGATTATTGGACATATGGAGATGTAGAAAACACACAGAACTTACAAAGACAGCAACATTTTTGACAAAGACATGGTCAACTTGGAGGGGGGGTTGCATGTGTAGGTCTTTGTGTGAGTGCGTATGTGTATATGTGTGCATGATGCATTTGAGAGAGAGTGTGTGTGTGATGGATGTGTACCTGTTTCATTGAATGAGATGGTATGTGGTCTGAAGATATGACAATTAGAATGGAGTTGTAGTTGGTATGGTTTAGGTGTAAGTGGGGTTTACTGGGGGGGGGGGGGGGAGAGGAACAGAGCTTGTTGAGGTTCCGTCCAATCTAGGGGGGGCTAAGGCATCCTTGCATTTTTTCCATACATTGTATTACTTGGGCAATTATGTAGAGGCCAATGATAATAATATGTTCTGTAATACAATACACACACACACACACACACACACACATACAGATGTACTGTACACCTACAGAGGGTTTGTTTACTGCACTTCATATAAAAAAATCTTAGCCCACAGAGCTCATACTACACCTCACCCATACACACCCTCAGACAATGAGAGCGCCACTGCCAACTACTGTAGTGGATGTGCAATTACACTTTATTGTATATCGACAAAAAAAACATGTGCCCCAGGGTCACAGGCGCCCCCTTGCATCGCTCCACACCCTCCCAGGGGGGCCCGCCCCACTATTTGAGAAGCACTGCAATAAACTATTAAGCCAAAGTAAACTAAATGGTGGAAACCCCATCTAAATATTCAGCTCAAAATGCACAAAACTGACGTGTTTTTGAGTCATTGATCTCTATTGCTCCTTCATAGTCTCATAAATAAGTCCATAAACTAAACTGAGCTAAAAGGCCGAGCCTGAGAATGTTTCACTGACCTTTTGTGTAGCACACAATGGCCTGCCGGATGTTGTCCTGCTCCAGAGACATCTCTGCCAGCCTGATCCACTCGTCGCAGTCTGAAGGGTTCAGGTGAGCAGCAATCAGACCGAACTGCAGCGCTTTTTCCATGTCGCTGTTATCTTCGTAGATCATAGTCAAAGTGGAGAATGGCTCAAAGGCCAGAGGAGCTACAGGACGAACAGGAGGGGATTATTGAGCTTCAACGCAAGAAAGAAACTTCACAGCGTGAGTCTGTGGAAGCTTTTATCTGGTGTACCTTGTCTTATGATCTCCATACACATCAAGATGGCGTCTTCTGTCTCTCCTCGAGCATAGCGGATATTAGCCTCACCCATCAGGCCTCGAAGTGCTCGGGGTAGTTTACTGCGATGACGCCGCTCCTGAACACACAAATACAAACACACACCAAAGCCTGTTGCAGAAGGCAAGGTTAATACATTCTTTAGTTTACGATGATAAACCGTAAAAACTCAGAGTTATCAGTTTCAGGACTTAGGTTAGTGCAGTCTGAGTCTGTCCATGGTTCAGTGTTTGCCTGGAGAGTGGACAAAGTGTTATTAATGGTTCTAAGAGAGAAAGAGAGAGAGAGGGGAATGAAACGGCAGATTCTCAGCGTTAATTCAGTTGTGTGAGAATTTCTGTGATATAATCTTTTTTTTTTTTCTTTTCTTTCTGACACTTAAGGACTGGATCTAAAGACATGTACCAGTGCTTTCGTAACTACATGCATATTTGCAGTGGTCACATGTAACAAAGTATTTGTACTTCGTTACTGTACTTAAATCATTTTCTATGTATTTGTACTTTACTTTTAAGTAAAAATAATAATACATACTTTTGACTTAACTCCTTTATATTTTGCATCAACTATCTGTACTGTCTACTCCACTACATTTCTACAATCTATGTACATTTGATAAATACAATTGCCTCAAAATCTTGTGTTGTACGTTATTAGGCCAATGTTTTTAGCTTTTCTGCAATCATTGGAACATAAACATTGTTTTGACTAGCTTTACAATTAGGCTACATTTGTTTTTCATGCAGCCCATGGTAAAGGATTTTAGAAAGCAACTCTTGTCGAATAGAATGTGACACAAAGTTGATTAAAGGGCTCAGAATGGCACTCATAACTGTACTGACACATGCTTGAGAACGCCACCCCACCACTAGTGTTCTACTGTTGTGTTCATTGTGCTGCTCAGACAGAGCACCATGTTTTGAATAGTTTTGCAAGTAAATAAAATGATGTTATGTATGTATGTAAATGTATGATGTAAGTAAAGGTAATTTCTTTGCTCTGAAATATGTGCAATGACAATAAAAATAAATCTGAATAATTAGGTATTATTAGTGGGTAATACCAAGTAGAAAACTTGTCTCCACAAAATTATAAGTTAGAGTACATACGGTATTGCAGAGAGCGTGTACAATAAGTAAGTATACTGTTTAAAATACACATATACTGTATAGTTGGATGTAATTATAATGAGCAGTGTCATCAGCAAAGGCCAGACACCCATTGTTCAAGTACTTTTACTTAAAAAAAAAAAACACTTTCATGCAAATGTAAGCATAAGTATTTAGTGCTTTTACTTAAGTAAGATTGTTGGTGCAGTACTTGTACTTTTACTTCAGTATATATTTTGCAGGATATTTGTATTTTTACTTGCGTACTTCCTCCACTACTGCATATTTGTCTCAAAAATAAGAAAGAAAATAGTAAATAAACAAAATAAGTGAAAAAGAAAAAAGGCAATAGAGATATAACTAAGACAATTAGAACTGGATTCCTTCACGGATTGTATTGATTATTTATGTAAAATCTAACATAACAGCAACAAAAAAAATATCAACAATAGGCTACATATAGATGCACGAAACTGAATATAGTCACTGATATGAATTCAGTCATTTGTAGCTATTAGTATCTGTGGTATCTTTAGACATATTGTACATTTAAACATATTTAGTCTAATTCTTTATATCATCCTAAACATGATAATGAACAGGATGACAGACGTTAATTCAATGATTATTATGCAATAATTAATCCTCTCTCAGAAAACAGTGAAAATGTATGAATTTTATCCAGAGTTGAAAGTGAAACTGTAGTTTACAGGGTATATACAGCAATCTTTGAGTCAAATTTACTGCCATTTAATACCTTTTTTTACTACCTTATAATGGTTTTTACAACCACCACGACATCATGTTGCACCAAGTAGTAAGTAGAAAGATTTTGTGACATGCATGTACATTTTGTCATCCAACACTTACTTACATCATTACCAGACTCTGTTGCATATTTTGACGATTTCAGATTCTATCGACCAATGAATACAATGCATTGATATGACGTCAATATGAAGTTCATATCACACATTCGTTTTTGAAGTAGCGGCGCAAGCACGATAGGATTTATTTATTTCATTTAGCCTATTTCATCAAAATGAAACAACTCATTGCCCAAAAGAAAAATTAATAACTATTTAAAAAAAAAACAACCTTTTGACCGAATTTATCCATTAAATTTTCCCTTTTTGATTTATCACTTTTTAAAACCCCACCGACACCCTGGTTTACAATGTGTGCACCTGAGGGCAAAGATCGTGTTTTTGATTAATCCCATCAGAACAACAACATCTGTAGTAAGACAACAAAGATGATCATAAAATTCAAATGTATGTGTGTGTGGATCAAAGATGTGTCAGTGTGTATTGTTGATATGAATAGGGTGATGAAACATTGTGTCACAGCTCATTCATGAAGCAAGAGCAGATGTGAGGAAAGGCAGGGGTTTGTTGAGGAAAATCTGCCAAAGAGCAGGTTATTTCACGGTGCAAATTAACAAAATATCAGATTTTATGAAACTGAATTTTTATTTAACATTTAATCAGTTTGCAAAGACTTTTCCCCCACTAAATCCACTTGCTTAAACAGATCTTATAGTTTTCCCTGCCATTTTCAGAAGAACTCAATGTAAAATCATGCAAAATCAATGCATTTAAACTAGAGCTGCTGCCCAACATATCATTTGAGCATCATCATCATCATCGTAATGTACTGTATGTGTGCAATAGTCACATTGTAGGAGGTAAATTATCTCAGCGTGTTTCCATCTAATTTCAAGGGTACCTGACACACACCACACACTGCAATCCACCAATCACAATCTTTCTTAATCAGTTTGACAAAACAGACCACGTCCTTGAACATGGATTGAGTCGCTGCTAAAAACATTGAAAATGTCCAACAAGAACGATGACATGGTGCTAAAAAAAGAAATGTCAGTTATCTGGAATTATTTCAGCTACAAGAAGGACGATCCTGAAACGTGTGCTGACAGTGCCTTGCGCATGTTGCCACAAGAGGTAACATGACTAACTTGTTTGACCATTTACATCAGCACACAGCTATTATAGCCTCCTGAGTGTTTCATCATATCTCAGTATATATCGCAGGGTTAAAAAAAACAAATTGCAAAGTGTGTTTTTTCCAATATCGTGAAGCCCTAATTTAAACATAGTAAATGACTTTTCCCAGATCTAATGGATGCAGTGGAGGGAGGAAGGGAGGAAGGGAGGGAGGGATGGATGGATGATGGATGTACTTTATCAATCCCAAGCAATGAAATAAGAATAATTATCCATCCATCCATCCATTTTCAACCGCTTAGTCCCTTTTGGGGTCGCGGGGGGGTCTGGAGCCTATCCCAGCAACTACGGGCGGAAGGCGGGGTACATCCTGGATGAGCCGCCAATTCATCGCAGGGCCACACTGACAGACAGACAACACACTAGGGCCAATTTAGAGTTACCAATTAACCTACTCCCCAGGTGCATTGGGAGTGGGAGGAAGCTGGAGTACCCGGAGGGTTCTTCTTACTGTGAGGCACGAGCGCTAACCATGCTGCCCATTGGGCGGGAGCGTTAAGGGTCTTGCCCAAGGACCCTCACTGGCAGCTCAGTGTATGCATGTGTCTCCGGCCGGATTCGAACTGGCGACCCCATGCATCCCAGGCCATGATGTTACCACTGAGGTAGCCAGCTGCCTAAGAATAATCAATCCACAATTAAAAAAAAAAAAAAGACAGATATTTGTGTTGAACCCTTCACATCTACCATAATGTTCCACAGCCTTTGATGAACTTAGGAAACAAGCTAAAATGAACATGAACAGATTTCATTTGGGTGCAGATTCTGAAGGTGTCATTGCTCGCCCTCACCTTCATCATCTTCTTGTTTTCTCGGTTCAGCTCCATTTCCAGAGCAAAGACGTCCCCAGCTGTTAGATTGTCCTCCTCTTCATCTCTGTCCTTCTTCCTCCTCCTCCTCCCTCTTCCTCCTCTCCCCTTCCGCCTCGTGCTCTTCTCCGTCTTTTCCATCTTCACCTTTTCCTCCTCCTCCTTCTCTTCACCCTCTGCTTTGTAATCCTCATCATCCAAATCGTCAATGTAGCTCAAGCTATCTTCCTCCTCTTCTTCCTCATCATCTTCTGAAGACAGGTGTTGTGAAGTTTCTCCCAATATTGAGGCAAAGGCCAGTTGAACTCCTGCACTGACTCCCTCATCTGGGGAGACAAAGTCATCAATTATTTGTCTAAAGTAGATGGAAATACTTATCTGTAGCATTAACACAACATTAAAAAATAAAAAAAACAAAACAAAACACACAAAAAAAAAAAAAAACCCACCAAAAAGCTGGAGCTAAATAGTCACCGAAGACCTTTTTCTGTTACCCAGTTTAGATCTATCTATAGCTGCTCCAATTTGTAATTTTACATCATTTACATTCTTGGTAACAGTGTCTTGGGACCAAATAATATTAATTGTGGTATAAAAATTAAGAAGTTGTACCCAGAATTGTCATTTACATGATTAGAAGTCATGCTGGAGTATTGTTTCTGATGTTGACTGAACATTACATATCAGAAAAATGATTATTATGTTCAAACATAGGTTGTATGTAGACATCGTCAAAATTCAAAGCATTTATTGTCTTGTATTGTAAAGAAACATTTCTACCTGTACAATCAAGTATAATGTAGGCCTATAGTATAAAAATGTAAATGAAATAATTTAAGAAGGAAATTACAAAAACCAGAACAAAGTGTCATTTAAAAATGGCATGCAAGAGAAAAAGAGAGAGAGAGAAAATATTTTAAAAAATATATATAAACTACTATTACTAAGAGAAAAAATACATTTACATACATACTGTGTGTGTGTGTGTGTGTGTGTGTGTGTGTGTGTGTGTGTGTGTGTGTGTGTGTATGCATGCATGTGTGTGTGTATGTGTGTGTGTGTTAGTACTTTAAATAAGACAATGTGCTGTACACCTCCTACACCTTTGATGTAATGTGCTCTGCAGCCTCTCTGCTCTATAACTGTCACCAAAATTAACTTCTGTACCTCATGAATCCATTTAAATTGAAATCATAGCTTTGTCTCCACACACGTGCGTTTAAACCCAGGTTTATGATCTTGGTACACGGTGTTCTGCTGCTTAAACAAGATACCCATCACTATTCACTAACCTGCAGTACCGTGCAATAATCCTGTTGTTCATGTAGAGTACAGTACCCTGAAGCTGTCTCATTGCACAGGGTGATGAAACATTTGCCAGTCTGCCAAGCGCGTGTGCCTGCCTAGTGTGTGTCTGTTTTGTGTGTCAGTGTCAGCACTGCTGCTCTGAGCAACAATCCTGTCAAGAGGTCAACAGGGTCAGGTCTGGATCAAATCTGTGTCCTGCTAAAACTGACAATCCCCAACAGCAGAGCTGTCAGGATGCCAGCTTTGGCATGGCTGTCAGTCAGCACACATGGCCAGAGCCAGATACAGGCCACTCCTGCAGGTCAGCGTCGGACCGCAAAGCTGACGCTTCAAGGATTTGGACAGCTGCTCCTTAGGAGGAATGGACTCCATGAGTCTGGAAATCAATGTCAAAATGAAGGAACATTAGAGTTATTTATAGTTATAGTAGAGTAGGCAGGTATTATGGTTTGTGTGTGAATCCTTACACACACACACACACACACACGCATACACACACACACACGCATACACACACGCATACACACACACACACACACACACACGCATACACACACATGCATACACACACACACACACACACGCATACACACACACACACGCATACACACACGCATACACACACACATACACACACACACACACACACACGCATACAC
>JAPSES010074075.1:0-10699 GCA_029822895.1 Maxillicosta whitleyi
GTGGGGGTGGGGGTGGGGTGAGGGGGGGTTACATGTTCCTGTGTCTGTGTGGGTTCTGTCTGGACTGTGGGCATCCTAATAGACACGCACTAATGAACTGGTGGCAGGTCCAGAGGGTACCCCACCTTCACCCATAGGTAGCTGGGATAGGCTCCACCCCCCCCCCCCCCACCTGGACCCTCTTAATAACAAAGTAATTGTGGGTCTTTAAGGGTTAATGTCCCCTGAAACAACTGCTACCCCTAACCCAACATTGTCTATTTTGTGAACAATAATTAAACAAAATTAATGAATCATCCATAACCTTTAAATGATTTCAGTCTGTGTTTAATTTCTCTTTATGTTCTTAAAACTCCACAGTGCTTGGAACTGTAAATTAACTGTGACATTAGATGACGTGTGTCAGATCTTGTACTGACCTCTTTCCATCGAGCTCCCGCGCTGCTGGATACGTAAACGTTGGGCTTGTTGGCCAAGTTTTTCCCTACAGATCCTGCAAGGAAACACACAGAGGGATTGAATCAGTCCCTGCAGGGGTTTCCCCCGAATGTTTTTAGACTTAGAATGGCCACTGTTTTGACGCACACATGTGGAAAATGTAGAGCCCCTTCTATATCGCATTCTGCATCTGCTCATGCATGTGGCCTTTGTACGGACTTACACGGGCACACTTTTCCCTGATTGTGTTCTGAAGGCCAGTCACAGAGAATCAGATGTTAAAAAACACACAATGTTCATTTTAAAGTGACAAAACAGGATAGGAAATGAATCCAAAAGCTCGTCTGTCACTGTAAAGATCTTGATTAATAGGAAACTAAATAGTTTGACATTAAAACAAAAAAAGTCTGCATTAAGGGTGGATTTTTCACCAGCACTGATGAAGGAGACACACGTGTATTTGCAGGAAAAAAAGTACAATACTGGGGTTAAAATTTTAAATAACGCATTCCAACATGACACTTTATTGAAATACTTATGAAACACTGTTTTCCAGAGCAGAAGAGTACAGTAACGGAGGCTCATAAAGCAAGTAATTAAACAGAAACCTCTTAATGACGCATTCTCAAACAGTATCTGAATGAGTTAAAAGAAGTTTGACTTTCAAGAGACAATATATTGGCAGTGGAAACATAAATTATTGTTTGTCTGTACAGTTTTCTTATTAGCTAACATTGCTCAACTCAGCTTTTTCCTAATTGTACGTTTATGCTTTGATGAGTAATCAATGACGACGTTACAGTAAGTTTAATATATGTTTGTACACTTTGATCCCAGGGGCACCACATTTCCCTGTTCTTACTGAAACTGTCTTTTTTTTTTTTTTTACAAAACAAACGTTGATCTTTTGACATCGACTGTTGCAAATTTGCATCAAACTAGCAGAGATAGCCTCTGTATTCCCCCACTGCTGGTTCAGGCATATTTGATATGTACCTCTGACAGGCGCTTATTCACCATTATGCCCGATGTTGCAAATTTGCATCACATCCAAATGATTTATTTCACGTCTTACAGTCAAATGAACAATCTCCACTTAATTTAGCATCTACTTGAAAGCAAAAACACAAATAATATTTTTTTTTAAAATATACTTGTACATAAATTCAGCCGTTAATAAATTTTGAGCTGCTGGTGGAGCTACGGCAAACTCAGGATCTGAAAAAAAAACATTACGACTCGTTTTCTAAGCAGAATATTTGCATCATGTTGAGGAACTGCAAGCGCTAAAATACCAGTGAACGCAACGGCAATGAGTGCATTCAGACAACAGTGCACTCTTCTGTTTTGTTTTACTCTTGGGCAAGTAAACACATCAGCCACCTGGGGCCCCTCCCCCGCACACACCACAGACCCACAGAGGAATCCCTCCACTCATATATCAGAAATATGACAGTTATGGACTGGATGATCGATCGTAAATCTGTCTGTTTTTGACACCTGGAGGCATACGAACATCTGCCGACATCAACTGTATTTATCAAATCTCATTTCTGGGTGAACGGGCCACGTGAAGTGCTGATTAAAATGAGGGGAGCGCGGTTAACGTGTCTCCGCCGAGGGCTGCGACAACGCATGTGAAATGATTTACGCTCCGTCGTTGTGTAAAACAGGCTAATGATTGTCATTAAATACCATCACACAAGGAGCCGCAGACTGGAAACGCTAAACAAATCATCGAAAGGCAATTGGACTCATTGTGCTGATATGAAACTGGCGAGTAGGAAGCGGCTGTGACCGTGTGTACTCCGGTTCTATCACTGTTTAAGGACAGGCTGGTGTATATTTAGACCACAAACACTGTACGTTCGGCCAAAACTCAGTATCTTTCAACTTGCGGAATCTCAGGCCAAAGTGTTTTATTCTTGGGGAGGCAGGTCTGTAATGAAATGAACCATTGTGCTCATAATAAAAAAAACAATATGACAAAGAAAAATCAAATGATAATACACAGTAAAGGTGTTAATAGATATTTATTTCAGATATTTAAAAAAATCATTCCTCAAAGAACTAGACTCTTGGATAACCCCCTTCCTTTGGGGATAATATTGGCAAAAAGCCCCTCTGTACTGTAGGTTAAAGGCTGATGGAGGTTTGGTTCACCCACATTTGACACTTTATTACTGGGCCTCAGCAATTAAAACATTTATATTTTGGTTTGACATGTTGACACCATCATCATATAAGTGTTTAAACAGAGCTTCCCACCACTCCCTGCTTGCTGAATCAGTGACATCTTTTAAATCACTTCTTAAAACACATTTTTATAGACTTACGTTTATGTCATATTGTCACCTCTGAATGCTGAATATTGTGTTTAGCCTGTTTTAGCTGTTTGTTAATATATGATGTTTTTGTTTGTGTTTTTAGTTTCTCTGTTTATATCTGGCTCCCTGCTGTTGTGCCCTTTTTACTGTGTCTGTAAACTCAGTTTTTAAAGGTGCTATATAAATAAATTTAATATTATTATTATTATTATTATTATTATTATTAAGGAGACGCATCGGGTAATAAATTCAAAATGGAACCTGTCTGGGTAAAGTGCTTATAAACTACAGCCTGGAACCCTAAATCTGGAACTTTATAGTTTCTATCATAAATTATATTTCTGATTCCAGTTTAATCTACAGCTACGCATCATATTCTGTAAAACCAGTGTCTATAAATAGACTTTTTCCAAAAGATTGTAACTTTATTTTATTTTTTACCCTCAGTGTGGCCTTAATCCTTCTTTGTAGATTAGATTAGGGTTAGATTAGATTAGATTAGATTACATTGGATTAGATTAGATTGAACTGGATTGAATGGATTATATTATATCATATTAGATTAGATTAGATTAGATTGAACTGGATTGGAATGGATTATATTCTATTAGATTAGATTAGAATGGATTAGATTAGATTACATTACATTACATTAGATTAGATTAGACTGGATTGGATTAGATTAGATTGGACTAGATTAGAATGGATTGGATTAGATAAAATTAAATTTGATTAGATTCGATTGGACTGGATTAGATTAGAGAGAACTGTATTGACCCATTGGGCAGAGCCCTCAGGGAAATTGAGGCGATCCCAGTGTTTTGGGTTTTTCTAATCGTATTATTTCTGAGCCTTTCTTTGTCAGATTACAGACAGGACACAGGGAACAAAAGCAGCGCAGGCTTTAAATCCAGCTGCATTTGGCCCAATAAACACATCCAAACAGAAACGAATGACACGCTGCATACAGTCGATAAGTAGATTTTCAATATCTTCACGCTGATCCGAATATACAGAGCAGTGTACGAGCGCTGGGCTGTGGCTGATGTAAAGTAAACACGTCTGTTTGTGGACGTACGCGCCCGTCTGTGTTCGTGAGCGCGTTGGACCCGCAGAGAGCCCGCTGGGCGCTGCAGCAGTAATTAGCCCATCTGTTTGGGAGCGATAACGAAAGGCATGACGCCCACGACTGCCAGACCCCCCCCCCCCCCTCTCACTCTCTCTCTCTCTCTCTCCCTCTCTCTCTCTCCGTGCCCATTATCTAATAAGAATTTAATTAGAAGGACTGGCTGGGTGCAGGGAACGCGTCTCCTCCACACTGAAGAGCATCAGCAGATCAATGCTTTGTGCCAAACAGCATCAAACTGCAGACAGGAGTCGCAGCACACAAACTCACTCGCTTTGTTTGATTGCTTAAGTTTCTCCAAGACACTGAAAGGTTTATAGCAGAATATCTGTGTTTTAAGGAAGTAAAAATACCTTTTAGAACAGTGGTTCCAACTTTTTCACCTCTGACCCCATTTTAACATCACACATGTCTGCTGACCCCAGACATTCAAAACGGACAATTTTGTTTTTGTTGCTAAAATTAATTGGTTTTTGATCATGTAATAGTTTTCTATACTATGTTGCAAATAAACTTTCATTTTAGACACATTTAGTCTATATAATGTATATTATTATGGGATGGAGGCAGAAAAGCCAGGTTCAGATTAAAGCACACTTGGTCAGAATATCAACAGTCAGTCCAGTTTGTATTTACAAGGATGAGAAATTCCAGGCGACCCCACGTGGGGTCACGACCCCAAGGTTGAAAAACACCGTTTTAGAACAATAATGCAATAAACCAGAAGTTTCTAGCAGATTCTTTGCTTCTTGCAACTACCCTTTCCTGTGCTTTAGGCAATACAGGATGTGGCCACTTCCTCAACAACCTCACCACAGAGACAGACTTGCAGGTTTGTATTGCTACTTTCCTGTGTATTTAGAAGAAGATGAATTTAAAGAAAAATAAGGCTTTTGTTGCGTATATTCACACTGAGCACTTTACAGGACATAAACGTTTTGTTGTATTACATGGTCATGTTTTTGCATTGACAATAAGGCTTATTCTTTGGTATTCTATTCTATTCTATTCTAGCTGCTATGTAGATCATGGTTTAAGACTTTTTTCCATGCAAAAAGATTCAAATGGTCTTTTTATTGTCAATAGCTGCTCAGGAAATACAGATAATTGAGATACCATTCCTCTCCCACCTTGTTATTAAATGCCATACAATTAAAAAAGGTGTAAAAATAGAATAATGATAAATAAGTGGCATAAAGAATAAAGTATAATAGAATATAAAGTGTATATATCACAGATATGAAAATAGTACAATGTTTGTAATAAGTTCAGCAGCTTTGTGAGGATCAGGGAGTGTTTTTAGGACTGATTTAAGACCAAAAACATTCAAAGGTAAAAGGGACAAAAAAAAATGCTCAAAGTTTAAACAGAATTTTCACAGCTAAAACTAAACTTAGGCCTCAGACGGAAAGTTTCAACGGGGTAAAAAAAAAAAACTTGGTTCCTATGCGCAGCTGCTGACCTTGCCTGCATCACATCAGCTTATCGATTTAGTTGAAACACTGCTCTGAGTGTGTTGTTGTTTCCACTGTTGGTCGTCTCACCTGTGGCCATGATGAGTCCTGGTGCTGAGTCCTTGGACAAAATGGGCATCCTCCTCAGCTGGATGTTAAACAGCTGACTCCAGCGTTGGGCCAAGTGGAGGGAGCAACCTTTACTGAGCTGAAGAGGAGAGGGAAAAACATAAGCTCAACACTTGGTCTGTCAATAAAAATACCACGTACCCGACTTAGGTTATTAGGACTTTACGACGCCGGAGTCTCATCCATCATTAATGTATATATGTACTGTATACAGGGTTCTAGCTAGGATTTTATTTTAGTGTAGGGGTGTTGAGGGAGTGCAGCAACTTGGGGGGGGGGAGCCAATGGCAGCACACTCACTCACTCAGACTGTAAATGCATCCTCTGAGGACACACACACAGAGAAAATACAGAGAATTCAGAGGAGGGGCTTCGGGAAACCGTTAATGTTGGACCCTGCGTTTGATCTGGGAAAACAATTACAGTCAAAATGCCGATATGCTGTACTGAAATTTAGCGTATTGGGTCAAAATTTTAGCGTCGGGGGCCGATACGCTAAATTGCGCTAGCTAGAACCCTGGTATACTGTACGTACCTAAGTACAGTATCTTATCTTTTACTTTATTTTATTAATATGATGTATAATACATCTATTTGGATAGTTATTTACAGATTTAGGGGTACTAAAGGGTTAATTCCGACTTACGTGGAAATTTGGGTTACGTCGACAGCGTAGGAACGGAACTCGTTCATAACCCGAGGGCTACCTGTATACTTTTTGTTTCTTTTTCAGTCTTTCAGTGTAATTTGTAGCTGCAATATCACACCAGAGGCACCATAAAAATACAGACATGCTGAATATGTGCACAAAGGGATAACAGTTTGACAGAGGCTTCTATCTTCATCTGAGACATTACATGTACACGTAAACGTACTGGAAAAATAATATTGTCTTAAGGCCGTAACCTTTTGAGTTACCTTGCTAACAAACAAACTCACAAACCCTGGCAAAAACAGAACCTCCTTGGTGAAGGTAACCAAATTGTTTTCCTTTGATTTCATGTTTTTTGTGAGTATTAATAGAGTTTGTCGAATGAAAATAAAAAATAAATAACTATACAGTCATGCAGGTGGTAAGTAACTGTAAGGTAAACTGTTTTTTTTTTTAAAAAGTGTTTAAAAATGGCCTCCAGACTCCAGAGGGTTAAATGTGATGTTTAACCAGGGGCGTCTATCATGCGTGCACCAGACCTCCCAAGTTGATCAGATAAAAAAAAACTCTTCACACATTTGCCATAAACCATAGTAAAAAAAAACAAAAAAAGCAGGTGGCAGCGTCCGTCCTTGTTACATTTCATTTTAGCTGTGAACATCTACCTGAACCGAAACGTTCCATGTGTTTTTGTACCTGGCAGTCCAGGGTTCCGCCCAGGCTGTCGGCAGCGGGGGGCTGAAGCAGCTCCCACGTCCCCCCCTTGTCAAAAGTAATGACTGAGCGCATGTTGTCCTCGCTGACTGAGCCGTTGATGAGTGTGGCGACAAAGACACCCCGCAGCCCCTCCACTCGGTGCAGGTCTGCGAAAGGCTCATTGGCAAAGTACCTTAAAAAAAAAAAATCACGATATTAGACACTTACAGATGAAACATATTTGAACAGAACACTAATGTTTAGGAAGTCGAGCCCCCACTCCTTTATGCATGTGTGCTGTTTTGATGGTTATTAGAAGCAGGACGAACGCCGCTACATTAAAATTCATCGACGCTATAGTCAACGTCCCTCACTGCAGAGGGGTGAGACTTAAACGTTACACAAATGATGCATGTACTGTCCGTTTACATGCAGAAGCAACAGCAGAGGCACAGCTTGTAGGATTTTATGAGAAAGAAACATCACATTCATCAGTAGCAGCCGAGCACCGAAGCCGCCGCCGTGAATGATTCTGCAAACACAGGATGTTTCTAATGTGATTATACAGAAGACTGAACAGAAAAACAATGAATACAGAGCTCAAGGGTCACACAACACAGCGGCGTCAGATCAATAAATATACTTTAATTAGATAAGGAACTATTACTCCTTAGTGTCTGCAAGGACTTTGAATTGTTTGTCTTTTGTTACCTCTGCAGGTCTGCAGGTTGGACTTAATTTGCAGTGTAGACGCGCAAAGGGTCACAAGGGTGATTCATTACTATACACAAAGAAGAAATTAGCTTAATTTGGAAATATAAACAAAAGCAGAAATAATTAAACCGTATATTGTACAGTTTAGCTTTAGTGTGCACAGGTTGTTGCCTCCTGAAGCTTTAATGGCTATTTACAGATGTCCATAATACACAAATTAAAAAAAAAACCACATTATATACAACAACAGATGCTATCGCTACATAAAATAAAATAGAATAGAATAAAATAAAATGAAATAAAATACGATAAGATGAGGAAAGCAGTGAATGTTTAGTCCAGTTAGCGACAACAACAGTAACTTCAGTCATCAAATTATCAAGCGTGACATTTGTAAAAGGTATAAAAGGTGTCACAGATGTCCATAATACACAAATTATAAAGAAAAAAACCCAAAAAACATTATATATAACAACGGACGCTATTGCTACATTAAATAAAATAGAATAGAATAAAATAAAATGAAATAAAATACGATAACATGAGGAAAGCAGTGAATGTTTAGTCCAGTTAGCGACAACAACAGTAACTTCATTCGTGAAATTAACAAGTGTGACATTTGTAAAAGGTGTAAAAAGTATCGCAGATGTCCTTCACTCTGTAGAAATATCAGCTTCCGAATAGGCAGCAATGGTAGCGTTTTGATCTATATTTGTGTCAGCTCAAACAGTAACACGGTTACATGTTTGGTGTTCAATGGGCTCGTTTTACAAAAATCAGACGCAGAAGTAAACAGTAAATAAAGCGAAACATTAAACCACATGATGACAGAACAAAACCACACCATAGACCAGGGGTGTCAAACTCATTTTAGTTCAGGGGCCACATTTAGTTTTAACTTTGATCCGAAAGGGGCCAAACCAGTAAAATAATAACATAATAATACATAAATAATATCAACTTCAATCTTTTCTCTATGTTTTGCAGCAAAAAAAAAGGTTAAATTAAACAATGGAAATGTTTACATCGACACATGATTTGTTTCAAACGATGTGAATAACATGAACAAACTGAAAAATAAGTGTAATTTTAACAATATTCTGCTTCAATTTTATCATTTCTGCACATGTTCTTTCGAATTTACAGACACAGTAGATGTAGAAATATACAAAACATTTAGTAGAATATTGGTAAAATTGCACTTACATCTCTTAAGACATTTGAAGTTGTTCATATTTGTTGAGATTTACATTTTTTGTGAAATTATACTTTGTTTTAGTGTAAAAAAGTGTAAATATTTACATTTGCAAAGAGAAAAATTTGGAGTTGTGAGTATTTTTAGGTTATTTTGATGATGATTGAATTGATCTGAATGTGGAACCTGAACTAAAATGATTGTTCATATTTTAATATCTATTTTTATATTTCACAAATTTAACCTAACTGGACCCTTTAGCGGGCCGGATTTAGCCCCCGGGCCACATATTTGACACCTGTGCCATAGACCGTCACGCAGATTCAGTCTTTGGTGGAGGACGTAGAAATCCAGACGAGAAAATACATAAAGACCCGTTTTCGGTAACTCTGAGCAGACGACACGGAAATAACGCGGCGTGTTGGAGTAACGAGCCGGTCCCATGTAAGTGGGAAAAGAACCACAGGAATACTGAGTAGAACCGGTACCATGGAGTGGGAAAGAACCATTAGTCAACTCTTGTTTATCTTTGTACTGTTCATATTCAAACTGTTGTTTCAGGAAACTGCCACTGACATAAGGTCATTATAAAATAAACTTTTGTGTCGAACCAGCCCAACAGGTTTTTAATAAAAACAACACCAACATGTGTGAGCTTGCAGTACCTGATGAGTGTGTTGCTGCCAGAGCCCTCGGGACTGTAATACAGAACATTTTCCAGAGACAGCGAGAAGGACAAGCCCTGCGTATCTGAGATGTACAAGTGAGTGACGTTGTTCAGGTGGTTCACGCACACAAACACCTGATCCTCAGATGCATCCGCAATGTAGTACTCCTGTTAGGAGGAAAGACAGACAGGAGAAAGTGTAATATTTGGAAATATTGTGGAATCAGCCCATGCAGTGTACAAATGTGTTATCCCACTGGTGGGTCACACAGATTCAACATGTACCCAGGAGCCGTGTTCACCATAATGTCTATTACTGCGAATTACTATCCATTTTATGCACTTAATCTCCTCTTAATTTAGCATCTGCTTGAAAGGAGACACACAAATAAATGTTTTTTATATAACTAAATATATATATATGTGATTTACTTTCACTTCTGCCTGCATGTATTGTTTCAAAGCGCTGCTTCAAGTTACCAATGTATTGTCAATATTGTCATTTTGCTCCATTGAGTTATCAATCATGAGGTTATTTTTCACCCAATGAGAAAATGGATGTTTGGTATAAAAAGAAGAGTGTTATCAAAGTACATAAGGACACGTTTCTGTCACAATAAGAAGTGCAGACTCACATAGTCTGCATTTAGTGAAAATAACACTTAAAGTTAACAAAAGTTATTAATATTGTTATTATTGTTATCAATCCTGCTGGATTTATTTGCTGGTTGTTGAGGAAATACTTAGATCGTTAAAAATTATTTTAAAAAAGTAGAAAATGTATATATAAACAACATACAGAAAAAAAAGGTAAAAAAAAAAAAAAAAAAAAAAAAAGAAAAAAACGACCTTCCTAGTCCATAACTTCATCCAGACTTGTTTTAAAAGCTTGTCAGATCTTGCTGAACTGCTCCCCAGAGCCAGTTCTATTATAGAAAATTAGATCCAGGTGCAGTGAGGAAGTAATTCAGTCCCGTGATTGTGTGACGGCAGGTGGAGAATTCCAGTTATTCCAGTTACAATTCCAAACCACAAACACTTTATTTTCATTTAAAAAAAAGTATAATAATAAAGTACATCCTGGTAAAGGACTGGTCAACTTTGATCAAAAACATTACCCTGTATTTATTAAAACAAGAGACAATGGGCCTTTGTTTGGTTGGTAGTGAGTTCTCCATAAACAATCCACTTCTACATTATTACCTCCACCAAGCAAGAAAGCAAGATAACTGAAAAAGTTATGAACGGATTTTAATGAAATGTTCAGTAAATGTTCGCTCTGAGACAAAGAACAGATGATT
>JAPSES010074077.1:0-10698 GCA_029822895.1 Maxillicosta whitleyi
ATTAAAGTTAGAAAAGTTAAAGTCAACTTGCTTTATTGTCTCTTTGGGAAAATTGAGTCTCATCCTAATACACACAGTACCTGGCATTAGCATTAGCATTAACATTAGCATTAGTACTTATCACTAGGAGCAGTGAGTTGAAGCCAGTTGTGCACTAACTCCAGATCTTCATCAGTACCTAGAACAGGGGCAACGACAGAAGACCTAACCTGTTTTTTTTTGTTTTTTTTTTTAATTAATCTGCTTTTCAGCTTTACTCTTGGGCCTTTTATGATAGTCTAGGCTGCTCAAATCTCTTAATGAACAAACTAATAACCATCCATCAGTAAATGTCTGTCTTTACAGGAGGAGTCCTTGTGTTTTTGATGATATCCCTGATTGCAGAGTTTGTCTTTGAATCCCTTCTTAGATGTATTTTTCATTGTATGTGTTTTTTTTGTTTTTTTGTTTTTTTTAATTCATGTGGTTCTTAACAATCAGAAATGGGCCTCTAGTAACTCAAGTTGAGAACCCCTGTATTACATGTCTCTCCATAAGCACAGACTAAACCTAAGCTGTATGAGGAGCAGCCAAAATATACATTACCGTGTTTGGTGGCTAAGGCGCTGCGGACACCATGCCAGAGCTGTGAGATCTCCTCATCTGTGGGAGTGCGATTTAAACAAGGGCCCTTTTCATTGAGCGCCATCCCTCGTCTTCTGTTGCAGCTCTGAGTTTCCTGATGGCTGGATCTGGGTTTGCTCTTTGTGTTTCCATCTGAGACTGGGCAGGTATACGAGGGTGTCAGCGGTGTGTATAAAACATGACTATCTGTACTGATTTCGTGATATGTGTGGGGTGGGAAGCAGCTCTCTGGGTTTTCTTTCTGCAGCTCGACAGCCGGGGGTTGTTTATAGTTGACGCCTGCCGGATCTGTCCCATATGGAGCCTTAGTGACAAACGCCGTCTGTTCTTCTGCCGAGTCTGTCCTGGGAGGAGGTGGGCGGGGCACCACCACCTTCCCTTGGGTCTTGGCAATCTGACTCACCTCGGAGGCAGACTGAGGTCGTATGTTGGTGCCCTTTCTGGTCCTCGAAGAAACAGGACCCGCTTCAGCTTTGACACAGCGCTCCCTCGGAGGGACTTGGGGGATGCCCGTTCTGGTGTAGCTCTGTGGCGCCTTGACCTCGTCTGCACGTTCTGGAGGCAAACTGACTTGAACCCCGACATCTGCCCAGGCTTGTTTTGTAAAGTGATAACCAGTGGGGGCTGCTCGGGTCACGCCGGGTCCAGGCCTGACAGCCCCCGAGACAGGACTGTGACTCGGTTGGTGGTCCTCTGAATTGTTCTTGGACTGATCAGAAGACCTGCCTTTCATCTGTTTTATGATGCTCTGCTCTCTGTCCTCTTTTTCTACATGGACCTCATCAAACCAGCGCAGCTTCTTCTTGACAGCGCTGTTGCCCTCCAGTTCCTTACCTTTGGCCCTGGTCAGCTCAACACTATCTCGGATTGCTAAGGCTACTTGTTTCGCAAAGATCAAATGTCCGGCGCCGTACACACATGCACTATCTCCTGACATGTACTTGGACTGCTTTTTCAGGATTCCTTTAATTAATCTGACTTCACATACTCGATGGGAAACAGGCAATTTTTGGACTTCCTCCTCTGAATATTGAAGGCACTTGGGTGTGTTTGACTGAATGTTGGATGAACACAAACGTTGCGGCAGCTCTGTGTTAAGGGGTTTCTCGGTTTTGAAGTCAAAGTCTGAAATCTTATTAAGATTGTTTATGGAAGTGCTAGATTCTTTCTGGGAGGATTGACAAGGCTTGTCTTTTGCTGCTTGTTGACGAGCTCCGTCTTGAGACACATTATCCGTCGTGCTATCATTCATGAAAATATTTGGCTTTGCGGAAGCCCCAAACAAACTGTCTTTGCCATTTTTGGCAGGCAGAAGAAGTTCAGTGGCTGACGGATGCTTCAATTGTCTTTCATTGTGGACCCTCTGTTGTCTCAGGTCCAACACGGCCTCTTGTTTAGTACACGAGGACTCGAGTGCTGTGTTGCCAATAGGGATTCTATTCGAGACAATGAAGTTGTCACTGGGGCTGTTTTGCTTTGAGTTTATCTCACACTGCCCTGTGTCTGCACTGAGGATTTCACAAAGAGTAAATAAAGTGGCGTTTTGCAGTGGAGGTTGTGTCTCCGTTTTGGGTGTTTTCTCGATAGATGTGAAGTCCCAAGAAGCCCTGGGAACACGTGTCCTGTTGTTGAGTGCTTCGGCGTCGTCTTGTTTTTTGTGTTTGAGCTCATGCAGTTTTCTTGGTTGTGGAAAAGTGTCACCAAGAAGCATCATCGCCGGAAAAGATGTGTGGTCAGATGACGGGTACGGGTCATTTTGCTTCCTCAGGTCTGAATGGGACTTGTCTGTGTCAAACAACAGGGACGAACAGGACGACTCAAGGCTTTTTATGACGTGGTTGTGTTCCTCGCCATCCAGACTGTCCTTACTGGAGAGGCTTTCCGAGTTACAGCAGTCAGACACATGACTATCCTGAAATATGGAGGACAAAATGATAATATTTAATATATAATAACGGTAACAATAACAGGAGAAACCTTTTAAAATCCAAGTTTAAAAGGGTCTTGACAAGGCAACAAAACAGACAAGTCACAAAATCATCAAGCTTACACAAAAAGGCAGATTCAAAAACTACTTTCTATATAAAAACCCTATAAAATGAGTTAAAACAGGTCTTGGGGCCTATGTAGAGTCTTTGATGATCTGTGTCCTTGAGTCAGCTAACAATAAAGTTCGTAAAAACTAAACTAAAAACTTGTCAGTTCTTAAAATACAAACACAACTTAACCTAAATTGATATATTGGGGAAAAAAAACTAAACACTCAGACTAAATACAAATAAAATACTAAAATAAACACTGTTTTAAAGTCAGCTGAGATGTTCCGCCGTTGCTTATGTGATAGTACAAAGCCAGAAAGATTATTTTCTGGGTCACCAGATAAATAAATGTGTCACAAAACCTACAAAGAGACAAGTGTTTTTGATGTTTGACAAGACAGGATGTTCTTTTTTTTAATATATAACTGTACTTAGAGTGTGAGAAGCTGCCGTATGTTCTGTTCAGTACAAATTTACTAACGGTTCTGTCAGGGAGAAGAAAACTCAGAGCCTGAAAACTGTGATTTCCTGTTTACAGTGTATACATGTGTTTGTATGTGCAGTATGTGACTGGTTCACACACTGATGATGTTTAATATATGGTGGGAAATAGGCACTAGATTCTCTAGGAACATTTATTTATGCACAAATATGGTTTCCTTAGAATTCATAGATAAAGTCTGATTGGTGATGGTTCTTCTTTTTCATAACATTTCTGAAGTTTGGCTTTGTTTCATTCCTGCTTGTCAAATTCTTTCAGCTCAAGGCCTCAAATAGAATCTGGTGTCTCCTTGGGACGTAGAAGTTAAAAAAATTCCACAAACCACACTATGCAAATATCCCGTTACAAGTAAAATTCCTGAATTGAAGGGCTCATATGTACCTAAACCCACTTTTATTATTAGTCTGTGGTTCATTTATTTGTGTAGTTGGACCCTAATAGTTCATACAGTCTGAATTTGTACCCTCCAGCTGCTGCAAAACTATCTTTATATTAATTTTGGAAAAAATTGACTGGATTTCTACAACCTGTTTTAATTCCTTCTTAATTTGTTACATTTTATAACTAGTTACATCATGACATTTGCCCATATAAGGTCAAGACTTCTGACAAACATTTCTCCAGTTCGACATAATTTTGGAGTGGACTTCTACTACCCGTTTTAATTCCTTCTAAATTTGTTAAATTTTATAACTAGTTATGTCATGACACTTGCACATTTAAGGTCAGGACTTCTGACGTTCATCCCTCAGAGTACAAAATAATTGTTTATCAGCAGCGGTTGGAGTAAAAACTGAAAATATGTCCAAACTTTAAGCTGATTTATCTACAATATTCAGTTGTTGGTTGTATTAATGAACACAAGTGGCTGAACGGGACAGAGCAGCACGGTTAACAACCTGGGGGTGGGGCATGAAATAGGGCTACATGATTCTGGCAAAAATATGAATCATGATTTTTTCACTTAGAACTGAAATCACGATTCTCTGGCATTTTTCACAAAATGTTTAATGCGCCACTGTCAAGGAAAATTTGTTCTTTAACCTCTGATTCATGTCTTTCATATCACTCCGGTCACTTATAGCTCTGGTTGCTAAGCGACTTCAGCTGGTCTATGAAAGTTTGTAACACAAAGAAACTTCCCAGCCGGCACAATGGAATTTTTTTTATATAAAATTTTTGGAGAGGGCCAGACTTTTATTTCTTGGTTAAACGGCATGTTATCCTCACCGACAAAAAGAAAAGAAAAGGAGAAGAAAAACAGCGCAGAAGTCAGAGACGTGAAAGTGAAAAGACACTCGGATATGGAGGAGAGAAAAGACCGACATGAGATTAACATCGCAGAATGTGAACCTTTATTGGGCAGAGTTCAGGTGGATGACTTTTTTCATCCATTTGACTGTCTTTACAGCAGACGTTCGTCCTGCTGTCATTCACTCTTTCCTCACTGAACAGCAGCAGGGTCGTGTGTTGGAAAGATGCTTTACCCTTGGTTGAAGGAGGTGGAGGTTCTGCATTTATGGGCATTTGTTTGTAGTGCAAGAATCGTCCGTGTTTGGAAATGAGGTTGCGTATATGTGTGAATCAAGATCGTGATCTTTTAGTGATTAATCATGCAGCCCAAAACTGTGGAAATGTTGGAAAATGCATAATTCCATTAAAAAAAAAAAAAAAATCACTCCTTTAAAAGTGTTGGGTGAGTAAAAACACAAAAAATGCTTCCAACAAAATATAATTTGACATAAAAAATAATAAATAAAAGTAGGGCTGATTCATTCCAGAGAATAACTATTCAAGTTACTCTATGATGTCATAATATTATATTGTGTTTATTACTAATACATACACATGAGAGTCCATAATCTGTAAACTACTGACTATTAATACTACTCAGTCTTTAATGTGGCTATAAGTGACATTAAATGTCAGATAAATGTAGTGAAAACGGGGTAAAAAGTAGAACCCTTCTTTGTGAAATGCAGTGGAGTCGAAAAAAAGTGTTACAAAATGGAAACATATGGGTGAAGTATAAGTATGTGAAATTTGTACAACAGAAGTTTTCTCGAGTGAATAGTTGTGAGTTACATTCCAGCAATAGAAGTCAGAGGTTATTTGAGGTTAAACAGAGTCAGTATGAAGTGAGAGGAGCAGGAATGTTTCATAAAAACAAGTTTCTGTTAAAGGGGTGAACGAGGGTTTGAGGACGTGTGATTCAATTCACACATTTAGAAAACATTTAGTTGAACAAATATAAAAGTGATGCATGATCAGAATGTATGTCTGACGTAAAAGACACTTGATTCAGTACAAACGGACGGAATAAACAGCAGTAGTTTCAGTCCGTATTATTCTGTTGTACTTTTCCATGTAATTGAGTGTGTTGCCGTTGACTTCTGTTTGAAAAAATCCAGAGAAAATCCCAACAGAGACCGAAATTAACTGAAATGAACTCAATTAGGAAAATGACTTCACACATGCAGGGTTTTTTCCAGCCATAATTAGGCTTGGGTGCAACGCTCAAGTCATTCTGAACAACACCGAAGCCAAACGGATGTAAAATCAACATGTAGAGCTTTAAAACTACCTACAGGACTTTGAAGGGATTGATATTTTGCGTTTTCTAAATGTAATTCTGCATTTTCAAACATTTCCCTGTGTTCTACATAAACTGCAAATGTTCTGTTTGGGTCTGAATTCTTCATTAATTCAACTCCACAGGTTCATCTTCAACACTATTTATGACTAATGACACCAGAAAGGTGGTTTGGAGTGCTGGCCCTTTAAATGCACATGAGCCACTTCAGGCCCCGCCCCCTCCAGGTTATTGACTATGCTGCGATGTCCGGTTCAATCAACAACTGAACATTTTAGGTAACTGGCTCAAAGTTTGGACATATTTTCAGTTTTTACTCCAACCGCTGCTGCTGATAAAAAAAATAAATGTCAAACTGCAGAAATGTTTGTCAGAAGTCTTGACCTTATATGGGCAAATGTCATGATGTAACTAGTTATACAATATAACAAATTAAGAAGGAATTAAAACAGGTTGTATAAATTCAGTCAATTTTTTTTTTCCAAAATTAATATAAATATAGTTTTGCAGCAGCTGGAGGGTTCAAATTCAGACTTTGTGAACTTTTAGGGTCCAAATACAAAAATAAATGAACCAAAGACTAATAATAAAAGTGGGTATAGATAAATATGACCCTTTTAAAGTTAAATGGAACTGGTCAAGTTAAAATGGTCTACTTTTTCTACATTTTCTTACACAGATACGGTAACAACAATAGAACAAGGGCCCTAAATAATGAAACTGTTTTTTAAACCATGCACGTGCCTACGTAGTGAAAGACTTGGTTAAATATGAGTGAGTTAAACACGCTGAAAAACTGGGGGAAACCTTGTTATTGTTGCATTTTTATGTATTTTACTCAATAAAGGTGAAGGTTGATAATAGTTACACAGTGAGAAGCATAAACTGCACATTTCTGTAAAAAGGTTATTTAGTGATCAAAAATAGCCAGATATGAACGACTATATTTTACAATCAATGACACAGGAGAAATTTATATATATAGGCTATACACACACATATACAGGGCCCCTTTGCAGATTAAGTGTGGAATAGATAAATGAGCGGATCTCGTGTATTCTTTTAAGAACTTAGTAAATGTTTTATTGTCCTGGCCTTCTCTTTATTTGACCTGGAAAGTTTTCCAATGTAACTACATATCATGTATAACAAAAACTGACAGTACTCTGTTGCTTTTGGATTTTGTGTGTGTGTTTGTTTTTTAACATTTGGTTTTTATATTTTCATGATGTTGTACCACTGTAAAATATTTAATGGCTGAAAAGAAAGAAAAACCAATAAAAAGTCAGGTCCAAATAAAAGTTTCTTTGTGAATCTCCACCTCTCTGCACACATGAAGGCTCTTACACTGTTCCACAGATTTACCTACAACTGTCATGTCCGTTCTTGTACTTTTTCTGTTGTTGCGGTCGGTATAAATTCTAATAAACCGCTGCCTGAAGAGGACGGAGTGACTAATTCCAGGCTTTTGATTCATTTTCCTCACATTAACAAACATCTGGCCTGTGTTCCCCCCGTAGAAGAACCCAGATGGAGGTGGAATATTTCATAAAGAAAACCCAATGAAGGGTCTCTGTTATTTCACCAGAGTGTTGAGCCCAGTGTTATCCAAGGAGGGGCTGATCCAGCCCAAAAGCTACACACAAACGCACTGCTGCCCCCTAGAGGCCGACCTGTCGAAGATGCATGAAACCATCCAAATCCTTTCACATCCATCCATTCACTATCATGCTCTCATCTGTTGTGGGACTCTGATTATGCAGTTCGCCTCATTAAAACCGAAACCATTAGTCATGCAAATATCAGCCTTGATTTATAACACGTGCCCAGTGTGATGCTGCGCTGACCTTCCAGCTTTACCTGTGGGCTGTAGTCGTGTTGTTTCTCTGGACTCCTTGGAGTTTCTTGACTGTTTCTGAGGAACACTGCACTCTTTTCCTGCAGTAGTTTAGTGTAGGCCTCCACGGCAGAGAAGGCTTGGCGCTGGGAGGGTTTAGACTTCGGGGGAGGTTTGGGCGAAGGAGTGCAGCTTCTTCGATAGAAAATGAACAAATGTAAACATTACAAGAAATGTGTGGAGAATATTACATACTGTCTGGGAAAAAAATATTAGACCATTAAAAGTCATCAAATACAATGGATGTGACTGATCCTAAAGGCTTCCTGTGTTTCAATAGTCTGTTATGCACATCCAACACTCAATTACTGATGAGTATTGAATCTTAAATGTGCCATAAGTGTTATATCTAAACTTTATTTACCACAAAATCTAGAAATGTATATGTTTATGTGGTAATTAATTAATTAGAAGTATCTTTACTTGTTTGCCTCCTACGTTTGAAGGTCCAGTGTGTATACAGTCACAGAAAAAAAAATATTATACCATCAAAAGTCATCAAAAACAATGGTTATGTAATCAAGTAGTAACTCCTGTGTGTGTCATGTGACTTAAACAGACAGAAAAGCACTGTTTTTGTCAGTACAATGACATTGATGTCATACACCAATAGATATTGATGTAAGAACTGAAGTGATTTTGGTTTTTATGTAATATTTTGTGTTTTCTTGCATGAACTGTATGTTTTAGACCGCCACAAAGCGGATCAATCACATGACTGATATTTAACAATTTGTCTTACTGTATATATTGTTTTTCGATTGTATGTTGCTGCTGTTACATGACAATTTACCAGCTTGAGATCAATAAAGTACATCGAGTACAATCAATCAATCAATCAATCAATCAGTCTGTCTGTCTGTCTGTCTGTCTGTCTGTCTGTCTATCTATCTATCTATCTATCTATCTATCTAAATACAGCACTTTCAACATGTACAATGTAATTAAAGTGTTATCCAATGAAAAACATTATCATATTATTTATCATATAAAAATAATTTATTTTTATCCTTTGTAGTGGACAACAGTTTCACAGCTAAATGGTGATAAATCACAAAAGAAAGGTTAAATATAGACAATATAGAGGTAATTCTTTTGGGAATTGCCAAAAAAGTAGCAGTGGGTCATTTGAAGGTGACATTATTGTTTATGTGACTTTACCTGGTGATGCTACAGTTGCTGGATAAGAACGAGGACTGTCGGTTATATGAACTCAAGCTGCCTTGAATGTGATTGAGTGCATCTTCAATACTTGGGATCCTCCTTCTAAAAGCTAAAAAACAAAACAAAACAACAAAAAAAAAAACCCAACAGAGTAAAGAGGATTCAGAGTTAATGACCTGTGTTACTTCCAGACAGGACAGTAAAAGCTGGGGGTGAATGAACGTGCGTCACTGACATTGTCTTCTCCTCTGAGATGGAGGTAGGTGGGCTCTTTGGAAACGCTCGGTGGCATCCTGGACTCGCTGTCTGCGTTGTCGGAGGACGTTTTCTCTCAGCCTTTGTTCCTGAACATCCCACTGCTTCCGCCTTTCCTCCAAAGCTCTAAAAAAAAAAAAAAAAAAAAAACAGCATGAACCCGAGGAACATTTAACTGATTAAATCTAGACTGGTCATGTTTTAGAAACCTGAGTCAGTTCCTAGAGATATGTTTTCAACACAGTCATTAATAAATTAAAGCTATCAGTCACTACAGGGTTCACAGCGGAAGACAACATTAATTATAATGGGGTCAATCAAGTGCACCGGTGAAGTCTGAAGTGGGCTTTGGTGAGAAACAAAGTAGAACTCATCAACAGCATTAGCTTCTATGACTAAAGAGAACCGTTATAATAAGTAGATGAGGCATGAAGAGTATGTATTTCTGTTCCATTCAAATTAAATGGACGTTTGGAGCTGTGCCATATTGAAAACTACTACAATTAACAGCAGTCTAAAGACACCATTGTAACGTTAAACCACTTACTGAAACCTGTACAATGTAAACTTGTGTTTATCCTGTGTGTAAGAGTACAAATTAGTGCTGATATCACTTGTCTATTTTCAGCAAGAATATTTTTTTAATTGCACAAAATTTACTGTTAAAAAAAGTGTAAAAAAACAAAACAAAACATATATCTATCTATTAAGTAGTATTATATAATAAATTAAGTACATTATACACAAGAATTTTAATAAGTGGGAATAAATAAAAGCCAGCTTTCTGGAAAATTTGGAGATTTTTATACATGAAAAAATATTTTCAAGCATGTTTTTAATCTTAAACATGGCGTTATTTTAAGCACACGCGTCTAATTTCGTCATAATGACATAAACCAATAATAACAAGCTAAAGCCATAGTTTGCATTATATCTTGAGAACATTTTAAGCACCACTTGCACAAATTCTCAGTCTTAAATAACTGATTTCCTTGCATGTAATCAGACACGTTAGCTCAAATGTTGGTATTTTTACATGTGTTTCTTCAGTGGTTCAATTTTTATTCTAGTTTTAAGAAGTGTCAATATATGCCGTGTGTTTACATCAACTGCAGGCTTTCGCTCAAAGTAATTTCACAATTTTAAAGAATATTTCTGTTGTTTCAGTAGCTTTTTTTTGTAGCATGCCCTGCATACTTTTGTAAAGAATTATAATAACCAAATTTGGCCTGGTTTTCAGAGGGCAAATGAGTCTATGATATACAAATCTGCAAATCTTTCCCCTAATTTTGTACTAGATTTAGGCAAATAGGAAGGGGTTAAGTGTATTCTCCTTTCAGAAAGAAAATCTAGCATTTTTCATCAAAACATGTGGAATTTAGCATCACTTTGACCCCTGTTATTATTAAACTTTTCTATACAATATGAAAATCTAGAGCTGATAATATACAAGTAAAAAGTAAGTAAGTGAGTAAATTGTATGTATATAGCACTTTTCACAGACAGGGAGTCACAAAGTGTTTTAAAGTGCGAAATACAATTAAAATACGATTTAAAACGCAAATTAAAACATGACCAATAAATTAAATGCAATCAGTTTGTGAGTCAGTTGGATTTAAAATGC
>JAPSES010074078.1:0-10697 GCA_029822895.1 Maxillicosta whitleyi
CAGCAAAATATATATATATATAATACACTTTATTGACAAGGATTCCCTCAGAACTTCACTCAAACCTCTGGTTCATTTTAAAAGAAGCTCCATTTCTTTACACAAAACCTTAAAAATATCTGAAATACTTTGGAAGTAGAAATATTTCTTTCTTTTGTATGAGGTGGCTTTGATGAATGTGCATTTCTGTCTTCTTCTGGATGTTTAGATGCTACAAACCTGAACCAAGACGTTATTTATTACCCCATATTGCTGACTGACATGCATTCACATTTCATTACAAAGGAGCATCAACAATGTCTGAACCAGCAGTGAATAAAATTGAAAGCATGGACATACAGCTACAATAACCTGCAAGATCTACTGCAGGAATCAACCCAGATCATCCATAAATTACACTACAATCACAGAGACAGCATTTATATTTCCATTTCTAAGTTCATCTATTCTTGTTGATCTGATTCAGATTGCATTAGAAAAAGAAAACCTAACATATATTAATTATATAATTGCTTCAGAGTGTACATTCAGAGTATAGGCTACTAATGCCTAAATGGATTTGTGCATTGATCATTAGATGAGTGCAAAGGTTCAGTGGTTGCTGTTGGCGTTAGTCATGATAAGGCCATAAAAACCATCAACAAATCACAGCTAAGGCCTGTTTGACCAAGGTGAAATCACTCACGGGGTATTGATCTGGGGGGGGGGTTGTTACCGGTGGAATGTGTCCAGTGAAATTAATCAACATGGAAGGGGTTTTGAGAAATAAATCAGCAATCGCGCGTGCACCGTTGGCTGTCAGCTCGCCCACCCCCCCAACCCCCCTTCTCCGTGTATATATGTGGTATCACCCATAAGGAGAGAGTCTGGCTCCGATCGGCTCCTCTGCACATCCACTCCACGACAATTCACGTTAGTGTGAAAGCAGACCGTGTACGTTTACGGCTCCGGCTTTTCTTTTCTTTCTTTTCTTTTTTTTTCTTCTTTTATTTATTTTTTTTTTTTTGTCGTCTCATCATCCGGTCCAGTCGAGTCCAGTTGTGTCCAGTGCGCGCGGGGGAGGGAGGATATGGAGGGAGTGAGCAGCAACAGGAGCATGTCTTACAGTAGATGGAGTTATGACAGGTAAGCAGTGTTTGGTCCAGACATTTGGTACATGTCCGTCTGGTCATGTTACAGACCGATAGTTTACTGACGGAAACACCGGGAATCAGCTGTCAGGTGAACGGTGGACGAAACAGGCGTTTGTTTAGCTGTGGTGATGAAGATGATGATGATGATGATGATATGCTCGATTTACTCTGTGTTTGTAGTTTATTCACACATGTACAGATCTCCTGCAGCCTCTGAACATCCCATCATTACCTAAACATTCCCATAGGAGATGAATGAGACTTGATGTTATCTATCTATCTATCTATCTATCTATCTATCTATCTATCTATCTATCTATCTATCTATCTATCTATCTATCTATCTACGATAACACATTGTCACTACAGTACAAAGTTGCAAATACCTGACATTAATAATTTGTGTATTCATTTATTTATCAGGGACAATGCAGTGAAACATTGTGGACATGTAGAATATCTAATGTTCATGCACAGACAGTGTTTAGCTACTGTGCAAATCCCATCCCTCTTTGGGCTTTTCAACAGAGAAATACAATCACAAGGTAAACAATATAAAAGCCTATTCACATCTATCACACACACACACACACACACACACACACGCTCACACATTCAAAGACAAAAAAAAAAAAAACCCACATGCAAAAATACACCTCATCAAATATTATACAATACAATACAAATGCAACCAGGCGTGTAAAAATGGAGCGCATACACAATGAAAAAGAATGATCTTGACACTACTTATCTGTCTGGGTGACGATTGTTTCCTGTGTCGTGGCCTGTCACATATTTGCATTTCATAATAAGTGTGCTCGAAAATTAAAACAATTCTTTGTTCTTTATGTTTTGTTTTTTTTTAACGCCGCAATTGTCGTCAACATCATGTCAGGCATAAGTGTGAATGAGTCAGATTGAATGATTGGGTTGTGAAAGAAAAAAAAACCCACATCATCAACACGCTGCAAGTTTGTTCATGTGAGTCAGTATTGATGATACATGAGCCAAGTTTGTAGTCTTGTTTCATGAATCATTTCTGGCATAAATATATCAAAATATACCTTCTATCAGCTGTGATGAACTGGCAGCTCATCCAGGGTGTACCCTGCCTTCCGCCCGTAGTTGCTGAGATAGGCTCCAGGTCCCCCCCCCGCGACCCCGAAAGAGACTAAGTGGTTGAAAATGGATGGATGGGCATTCTATCAGCAGCCTTAATGATTTGGAGGACAGTGCTGGTGTGATATTGATCACCAGAAGCACAGCAGAGATTTTTTTGACCTGTCGATACTGTTCACGTTGGCTCTAACTGTATAATTGGTATTCTGCGTCTGTGCTTGGACATCCCAAGGGACTGCTGTCAGGCCTTGTGATCTGAGAGACTCTTATATTTCTCACAGCAAACATTTTTTTTACTGCATGTGGTACCGGGATCTGTGTATTAAAAGAAAGGTTTCATTTGATTTCAGTGGATAATAATATAATTTTAATATTTATACAGTGCTATTACTCTTTAGGAAGTTGTAGTTTTAGTAAATAGAGGCTTTTTTTACTGAAAAATAAACAAATTGCTTTTTTTCTGCTTGCAGTAAGTCTCTCTCTGCTAATGAACTGAGCTGACAAATTGACAGTCACACCGGAGGACAGTTCAATTAGACTGTTGATAAAATTAATGGGTAATTCCTCTTCACAGTCAACATCAACAGAAATAAGACCAAGAAGTCATGTGTAGATTTTTTGATAATACCAAAACACAACTTGAATAAACCTGAACAAGAATAGTCATATAGTCAAAACACAGAAGGAAAAAAATCTGTGTTTAAAGCATTAAGCCTAGTATTTTGTACTAAAATCTTAGTGTGATGCATGCACATAATGATGGTAAATTATAATAGATTAGATTTAAATAGCACTTTTCTATTAACACATACTGGTACTGTTGTGTTTTTCATGAAGTCAAGCCTTAACTGCTCTAAAAATGTTTTATTAGTATTATTATCAGTCCTTCTAAAAGCGTGATGTCCTTAAGAGACACGTTTAGACTCTAAGGAGCAGATTGCAATTGTAAAGTTGCATTTTGTTGATGTGCTCACTGAATTTAAGCACCATCTGTTCTTCTGTGTTCGATGTATTATTTCACCATGCAGAGATAAGGAAAAGTAATGTCAATAATACACCTTTCATGGAGTAGAGGTCATGTAAAGGTGTCAAATGAATGTATAATTGAGGTCAGTTCTGAAAGCAAACTCCACAAGCAAAATCCAGTATTTGATTGTTGAGTCCAAATAGGCTTCACTTGAGATTATATGGTAATGAACCTAAAACACTAATGAAATGCCCCTAGGTAAAGGTTTATTTTCACATTCTTAATGTAAGATAGAGTTGGATGCTAAATGAGGCTACCTGCTAATATAATATAATGTTGCTTATACCAGGCAGAGCAATTTGCAAATACATTTAATTGGTTGTTTTAGTGATCGTACAGTATGGATACTGATTGGCTGTCAACTCCATCAGGATGATTTATTTAAGCTGATGACAGATAAATAAATGATAACATTAGGTTCTTTTTTAACATTAAGAGCAACGGGAACAATCATCATGTTCGATGTTTTGGACCATGGTGCTGAGCTGAACATCACACTCTGGTCTGAATGACAGCTTTGTTTTGTAGGCTGTGTAATTAATGATTGAGACCATTAGTACTTGGACCTAGGGTATGTACACTGTGTCCTGGCACCCACTCAGTAAACACTGTATCCTAGTGCTGGATGGCCAAGGTGGGCTGGCGAGATACAATTCAGAGAGAAAAGAGCTCTCTGGCATTGGTTGTGAAGAATTAAACACCAAGATTGGTTTGCGTAACCTTATTTGTAAACAATAAGTAGATAGAGCAAAATCATTTTATATTTATATACACACACACACACACACATATAATGTGTATATATAATGTATGTGTATATATTGAACTTATCATCTATTGAGTTCAAGCTAATGTTTCTACTTGATTAGTTTGCAATCAAATCACACCAAACTCCCATAATTCCTGATTGTTGTTATTGCATTCCTACCATGTGACACGAACTGAGGCAGGGAACCCAGATGCAGACCCGGACACAAAGTCTCACTTAAACAATTTATTATACAAAACAATGTCCAAGGAATGTACAAAATGTCTCTGAAGCTCATACACTCAGACCAGGTTCTGAGGTAATGCTGAACCGGCAGATCCAGCAGGGGGCAAGGCAGAGTTGTAACCAGGGACAGGCGGGGGTCAATAGGAGGAGGTAGACAGACAGACGAAGGCCGGGCGGGTTTCCAAAGGGACGGGGCAGGCAGGTCGACGGTGAGACGGGCAAAGGTCGTTACCAGGGCTCAGACGAAAGGGTGGTCAGTTCAAGCAAAGGTCGCAAGGCGGGCAGCAGGCAGGTTGGATCCAGAAAACAGAGCAAAGGTCAAGGCACAAGAGAACAAGGCAAGGAATAAACATGGGAGAGTTACTACAAGAGTGAACAATCTGGCAAGGAACTAGGGAACAAGACTGGGCTTATATAGAGGCCACCTGATTGGGCACACCTGTCCCAACCAGGTGGCTCTCATCAGGTAATCAGAACACCATACATGGTGACAGGAAAAAACTACGGTGGCTCAGAAGTGTCAAAAGACACACAGGAAAAACTCAAACAAGAAAAACACACAGAAAACACACAGAACATAGACAATACATAACACCATGCCTCTATTAAAGACAAGTATTTACCATTTAAATTGATTGTTGAATTGAAGTTGATGAACATGATCTTGGTTTCCTTATCATACTATGTTTCATGGCATAATGCTAAATGTCAGTGGGAAAAGCAATTTTGTCTCTCATTAAATTTGCTTGTAGCTCAAGGGGAATCCATGACTAGTGATGAACAGATGTCAGTTGCTCATTGGATCTAAATAAATATAAGAACACATACAATGACAGTGTTAGTTTAAAGTCACACTGTGTTTTTATAAACCTGACTGACATTGCTGTGTCATTCATATTTCACAAACACTGGCTGACTCCCAGGGGTGTGACAACATTAAAGACAATAAATCAGAACTGGTCACTGTTGTCTCACAACGTATTTTACTGTATATATAACTTTTTTTTACACTCTTGCCAGTGCAGGGTTTCCATCCACATCTCAATCTCCAAACATAATTGATGTAACTGATAATTGGACAAAGATTAATCTGTGATTTTATAGTAAGAGAAGTTATGAAGGACATCTTTTTGTCCACCTTTTCTTTAATGCTTTTACATCTTAATTGTGTCCTTCTATTTTAACTCATTTTACCTTGACTTCATGTGTGCCTGTGTGGTTTTTTATGTTTTTGAGTGAGATTCAGTTCATAAAGTGTGGTACAATGATAATAAAGTTCTTTTCAATATCAGTCAAAAACATCACACTGTATTATCTGCCCAAGACCCAGCAGTACATTTTTTGTCCTTTTTGGACAAGAAGAAAATGAAAAAAAAAAAAACTGTTTCATTAATAATGGTCACTGAAGACAATTATTACAAAAAACAGAATCTCTCACTTTCCTACATCTCAGGAGGTTAAAAATCATTGAAACATGACTAAATCCAAATGCTTTTTCAGTGTTCTGTGCAATAAAATAAATACATGTCAACAGGACACACTAAATGTCAGAACAGGGTCAAAAACTGCTCAGAATAAAATGGTAGGATATGGACTGTGACTGTGTTATTTAGACAAGAACAAATGACAATCACTCCTGTAAAGAAACACTAAAAGCTGTTAGAAAAGAAAGTATGTTCTCATTTTTTGTGAAGATTCTTATTTCTAAAAAGTAAATTGTGGTTCTTCATTGAATGTCAAATGGTTTCCTGAAATATAAATCCACAACTGGTGTTTTTTTTTTTTTTTTTTTAAATTAAGCTAAAAAGATCCCCAAAAAAATGACTTAATGAAAAATACAAAAACACAAAGAACAGCGGAGTGCTTTGTTATCTCAGCAGGTTTGGTAAAAATATTTTGGTTTTAACCAAAGTGTTTCCATCCACAAAATTGTGGCCCCTTGTTCCAAACCTGGCTCACAGAATACAGCATGAGATAACAGCAGCTACTTTGAAAGAAAATGGGGTTTATTATATCAAATATAACATGTGCAGCAAACAAAATCCAAACTATATCAACTGTCACGATCAGCAGGATGATCAGTCAACCAAGGAGAGAGAGAGAGAGAGAGAGAGAGAGAGAACACCTGGTCAGGTGGCCCTTTTCAACTAGAGGGAGATAACATTAGTGAGCATGTTACATATGTGAAGTTGGAATAAAATATTTCGACCTCTTCTCATGAACTAATTGTGAAGATGTGATTTATTCGTGATAGAAAAAGTGTAACTGGGACTCAGTATGTAATCATTGTACCTTGATTATGTCATTACTGATGTGTATGAATAAGAATGAAAGGAGGAAAGTGTCTGAAAACAAAATTTTTCCAATTTAATGGAAAACGTTATGCCACTGTATAAAAAAAAAACAAAACATCAGCAATATCCAGATTACAGACTATACAGAGCAAAAGCCAAATTATTCTTATTTATTTATAGAAAGTTTGATGTTGAATCTACCTCCCTATATTTAACTATGTTGCTCTTTATGTATGTATACCATGTAGACTAGATTATAGGTGCATATAGTTTAGATTCATGGCTTTGGGTCTCTACACTCACAAAGAGACTAGAAAAGCCGACTTCAGTGTATGTGGAGTTGAGTACAGCAGAGCAGCTGACATGTCAGTGTGTGCAGTGTCAGAACGTCTGCCTGTTGAAAGAGCCTCTTCAAAAACGTGACTGAGCTTTGTCATCACCAGTCGATGTACTGTAGTCTTGGTGAAATTATATATCTGCTCGACAAAATAAAAAGTTAAAAGAGTATGGAAAAGGTTAACTTAAATGAAAACACATACATACTGCAACACACTGAGATTAACCCAGAAAGACCTTAACAGGCACTGGTGATCAAAATCATCCATTGCTGTAAAATGTTTAAAAAGTTCTGATCCATTAATCCTATCAATCCATGCAAATAATTAGTGTAAAATACAGTTTGTCATCTTTTCATGATCATCAGATGTGACCCATTTGGACATTCAGAGGCTCTGTAGTTACCATGGAAACACTGTCCTCTTCTACAGTATCAGTAAAAAACATGATGATGGATCAATAACAATGTATGGACACACTGGGTTTATGTTCAGTTAATGATATATTTTACTGAGAAAGTCACTGTTTCTTCATTTTTCTCTGTTTCTGATATAATAACCCTCAACTTTAATCTGAGTTTTTATGAACATCCACATGATCAGTGAATTCAACATAGGAAAATACATGATTTTCACGGAAAAAATGGAAAATACAGAGGATAATATTACAATAAATGGCGATAAATCCTTAACGAATCTCAAATAGGAAAACAAATAAAATGGACGTAAAAGTAGCACTGGGTCTTTATGAGATAAATAATGAAATACTAATGTGTTTGAAACAGGGGATTATAACAGGTAATTATAATCACAGTTTAGCCCAAAAGCATCAGTCAACACAAGTCTAGTCCTTCAGGAGCAGCATTAGGTTATGGATCAGCAGTTTGTCGATAAAGGTGTCAAACGTATAGAAATATTGTGAAGAAAGATGAACGATAAATGAAGCATTCAGGGACTCTGAATGAATGTCATAAAGGACAAGGCCGCAAGTCAAAGCTGGGTTTGTCTTTTACATAATAACACTGAATCAATATGCATTTGGACTGGTTGACCTTTTCAACATAATTACCTGGACAAAAACGTGCTGTGTCTCAGTCCTTATTGGTTAGAATGGTCTCCCACATCTTATAGCTTCTGACACCTCAGTTCTTCACCCTTTGTGCTGCATCAGTGTTATTATTCAGTTCATAGCTTAGTCACTGTCTGTTTCTGTAGTAACCACAGACACAAAAGCAGGTTGGAAAACAAGGACTTGAGACATGTGGATATGCCTGTTGTTTGTGCTTGCAGCTGTGATGAGCAGCTTTTATGATACCAGTCGTAATCCGTCAAAATTCACAAACATGCTTCTGATTTTAGGAGTATGATATATTTCTTTTTTGGTGAACCGTAGAGCTCATGTCATTTTCTCATCCACCTTCCGTCTCCAAATTTCACATTATAACTAGAAAAGCACTCGGAGAGCGCAGACCTCCGCCAAGTGCAACATCCCACCACCACCACCATAAATATTAGTCCCTCATTTATTTGAACAGCATTTTAAGATTCTTAAGTCCATGGATCAAATGAGAAAATATGAGTCACCATCTGGTGGACATTGGTTATTATTACCACAACAAAGCCAATGATAACTAATAGAGAATCTCAGGCAGTGATCACCTCCAAAATTAAATCATCTGTTCCTTGTCTCAGAGCGAACATTTCCTGGAAATTTCATTAGGTTTGGTCAATAATTAACCCAGATACTGAGAAACTAAATTTTTGGCCCCATTGACCCCAATGTTAATGAAAAATTCAAAGTGCTCTAGAATCCAGGATTTCTTCCGGATCATCCCCAAAAGTTAATAATTTCTTCCTTATGCCATTGGCAACAAATCCTGAAAATGTCATCAAAATTTGTCCATAACTTTTTGAGTTATGTTGCTAACAGACAGACAGACGGACAAACAAACACCGGCAAAAACATAACCTCCTCGGCAGAGGTAACTATAATATTTCCTAACTTGACACGTGTAAAAAATTAGTATAAATATATGCACACTATTATTTCCAAATTTTATGATATTTTTAGGTCCCATATAAACTGCAAACTCTGCTTCAACATCCCTAATGATGTTTTTTTTCTCCCCAAATTGAGCATTTTCCAATTCAGACATATGGGATATGTTGATATTACTCTGAGGATGTGTGTACAGCACTTTCAGATTGTCTTCAGATTATGACATACAGCCTCCCTTTATGGTTAGCTGGAGTAAAAACTAGGATGGTCTCTGGTGTATACATGGATGCTTCAAAGAAAACGTAAGAAATGTGGTTGTGTGGAGAAACACGCCCACTGTTAAACATTAGGGCAGAGAATATGAACAGGTTTGAGCAAATATCGAATGCTGACCTTTTCCAGAAGTTGCCTCAAGGAACAAAAGGAGTTTGCACACTAGAGGATCTGCCACTGGTGGAAAAATATGAAAACCAAAAAAAAACCAAAACACTGTGTTTAATAGGGTATCCTGCATATAAATATGAATGTTAAAGGATCACTGAGTTTCATTGACCAAGTAAACAGCTTATTCAGAATATTAGGAATATTATCGTTTTGTATTTTAGGGGGAAAAAATGGAACAACGGTGTGCACTGTGCAGTATCCAATGTAGTAGTCATTAGTATTAATTAATCACTGAAGATTTGCTCAGAAAAATAGAACAGCTGTCAGTGAGAACATGGACTTTAACCCTTTAAGACGTAGAACCACCTCTCCTTAGTAATTAATCACTGTTTATTTTAATATTGTCCTTTGCATTTTGCATTTTTATGTGAAAATCGTGTAGTTTCCTTGATTTAATGTACTGAATGTGTAGATGTTAGTAAAAGCCCTGATTAAAGTCAAAGGTTATTATATCAGAAAGTGACTTTTTTCAACTAAATACTTCATTACTGGAAAGTGAAAATATGTTTTTACAATGTTTACAACCACTCCTACATGGGTTTTAATAATGAATTAATATTGCACATGATGACATATTTCCATCTTCAGTACATAGCATCTGAACATCCAAATAAGACACATTTGATGCTGATGAAACACTGAGAAAATGTGTTTTAGATCAGTAGATGAGGCTTAAAATGCTTATATCTGAGTGTCAACAGCTGATTTCTGATGGAAATGTTATATTTTGGGTTAACATTTGGAAAGTGCACGGTATGAAGGGATAAATATGTTAGAATATAGTTAGATTTTTATTATGATCTTATGGTTCACTATTAAGTCTTTGCTTTAATAGCCCCAGAAAGCCAGATGTTATTTTTATACCATCATCATCATCAGTATCTCATAAGCAGAAGTTTGCTGCGTACATATTTTTCTTGTCGCACACATTCAACTGTGACATTTAGTTGAAAAGTAAACTCCACTTCAATCTAAAATGTCATATAAACACCTCGGAGTGATGTATGAATATATTTTGAGTGGCACAGCATTTAGTACTGTTACCTCACAGCAACCGGACAGTTCAGCGTCTGATTATTATTTTTATATATTATTATTATTGGGACCAGGGTTTTCTGTGAGGAATTTTTCTGTTCTCCCATGCAAGGGTGTAGGTTTGGTTTGGAAAGTGGTGGGGACATAAATTTGCCATATTGTCAGGGGTCCTTTTTTTTTTCCCCCAAGACTAGATATAGGCGGAGCCAAAGATAGAAAGCACCAATCATCATCATCAGAATAGCTTTTTCAGGTGGGGAAAATACTGGGAAAATAGTAATACCCTATGGAAAATATTCAAATAAAAAGGTCTAGCG
>JAPSES010074079.1:0-10695 GCA_029822895.1 Maxillicosta whitleyi
AGATAGTTTCTGAGCAGCTGGAGGTTCAGATTCAACCTGTTGAACTATTAGGGTCCAAATACACAAAGAAATGAAACGGACTAAGAAAAGAGGAGTTAAATAAATAAGAACCTTCAAATTGAACGTATAGAAGCTGTCGCAGCTCTGCATTAGTGGATGTTTGGGTCTTTATGGGTCTTTTGTGTCTAAACCTGTTCACTGCTGCTCACATTAAACCAAAGCTAATCTCCCTTTAATTCATGCACTTCTGTATCATCTATATAATGTCTCGTATGCACTTTACTGACATTTAATGTGCTGAAGCATTGTCGGGTTTGTTTACTGCCACTCAACGCTATCTGCCACTGGAATAACCTGGGTTTAAAGCGTGCGCACGCTGTAGAAAGAGCCTCGTCTGTGCGTGGCCTTCAGGGTCAGCTTGTATTTTCAGGGTCTCTGTTGTTGTGATTACTCTCCGGTTCGAAGGCTAAAGGTAAATAAACTCTGCAGGAGCTTAGGGACTGATTTAAATGCCAGAAAACACTGAAGTACATCTGGAAAAAACGGAGCAAGTACGACTGCTGTGCCCAGTTTACTGTCTGCAGGCTGCTCTAACCTGATTTTTTTCTTAAATGGCATGTATACAGGGGAGCAGCATTCTGTAATCTGGCTACAAGATTACAGGAAACATAACGCAATAAAACACAAAGTCTACAGTGAGCAGATGACAGTGTTGTGGGTCTTCTGGGGGACAGAAATCACAGCTACAGGTTTTTGGACGATGAAACTGCCGATGGAGTTTTGTCCAGTCGGGTCGTTTAGATTGAATGTGTTCATCTGTTCTGTTTTCTGCCTCTACATCATTGGAAAATGTGTCATCATCATCATCAACAACTATTAATGGAACTAACTGGACTTTAGTTCTGCCTGAAATGACAGAATGAAGCCAAATATCATAGAATAAGACAATATTTACACATGCATGCTCATTGATTTCAGTGTAAAAACCATTAAAAACCTGTTGTTTGCAAAAACGTGAATTTAAATAAGATTATACTTTTATTTTCTATCATATATAGCTGTCAATTGTGCCTAAAATTCATTAAATTATTAACCTCTAACCTGCAGCAGCATAGACTGACGTAGACACGTTGAGCAGAAAAGATCCGGTTCTTTTTGAGAACTGGATCCCATTAGTTTGATTCCTTGGATTCGTTTGCGTGCCTGTTGATTATGATGACATCATTGTTTTGGTCTAAAAACATGGGGTCTAGGGGGTGTGTTCAAAATATCGATATCGAAGTATATATCATGGCAGGCCTGTTCACAATATGTTTATATTTGATTTATTATTATTATTATTTAACACAGTTTTATTAATTAATGGTTATTTGAAGCGTCCTAAAAACACTTTTTTATTGAGGCAGATGTTAAATAATAATGTTATGATGTTAGTTATGAACTAATAGAATATCAACATATAAACTGTAATGACTGTAAAAAATAGCCTTTCAACAGTATCGTGATCCTAGTATCGTGATTTATATCCAGATTTTTCTTGTATTTTTTTATATATGTACTTCTTGGATTTTTTTTGCCACTAATAGGAAAGGAACCATATATGGTAACTTCATTAACTTAAACTAACATTTCACAAAAGTAAGTGTTCTGTGGTCCGGTTCCCTATAAAGGGTTAAGTTTGACCTTTTTTTTGTCTTCAGGTAGGTTTGGACCATTTGTAGAATTCCTTCAGTTAATAGGAGTTTTAGAACAAAGAGGAAAAATCGCAGAATCAAGGTTAAGTCTTTCTTCTTCTGTCACTCGACCCGCCGGCGGCAGCGTTTCCGTGGTTACAGCAGTTAATGCACGAGTCCCTTTGAGATGTCTGCGCGCCTGCGAGTTTCACCAGTCGACAACGGGCTGGACTTTTAAGAGCGTGACGCAATAGCACAGAAAGGGAGTTATGTTACCGCTGTGATATGGAAATGACGGGGTCGGAAAAGGTCAGACGGAGAACAGACGAGCGCGCTTTCACACCGACGTGGAAAAGTCAAGTCGGGTTTTTTTTTTTTTCCGAGTGAGGGAGTCGGATTTGATGGAACGGTAACAGCGGTCGGTAATTAGAGCTGTCAGTCACATGTTCGACCCCCTACCTGCCTGAAACACCTACAGATGTGGACCCATCCGTGAAGAAGAAGGTGGAGGGTGACGTCTCTTTTCTCTGAAACGTCTTTTTTTTTTGTCTTTTTATAACAAATATCAGCAAAAATAACCGAAAAAAAAGGGAAATAAGCCTGACTGGGATAAACTACACAACTTTATACTCGTAGTATTTTGTCCGTTTGTTTCATTTTTTGTCCATTTGTGCTTCTGGCGGTCGCAGTTTTTTCAGTTATTTTATAACAAGATGGCGGCGCAGGAGTGTCCACTGGTTCTGCGTCTTTTTGACTCTTTTCTGAACCAGCAGTGTGTTTTTATTTTAGGTTCGTTAACACGCCTGCTCTTCAGATTTACACTTTTCTTTAATATTCTATTCTGCTCTAATTTATTCTCTTCTATTGTTTTCTATTTTATTCTATTCTATTCTCATCACTTCTAATCTATTCTATTGTGTTCTATTCTAATGTATTCTACTCTGTTCTATTGTTTTCTATTTTATTCTATTCTATTCTGTTTTGTTTTTCCTACTGTGTATATGCCTTCATTAACCATCATCCATCATTGGTTGTTTGTTGTTGTTTCTGTCTTTCTGTCTGTGTATTATGGGATGGTGCAGATGCGTCCACTGTGTTAGCCGATATAAAAATAAAAGAACTGCAAAACCCTCAGCTGTGGAACACCTTACCTCTGTGCATGAAAGGGTTAAGCTCATCCACGTGTGTTTGTTTGTTTGTTTGTTTGTTTGTAGAATGGAGTCTTCTGAGCTGAACGGTGGTGAACATAGTGGTCAGACTTTGACCTTCAGCGTCCTCGGACGTTCTCTTTGGCTCGTTATCAGACATCCAGGCTGTCCTTCTCATGTACTTGGTCACTTGGACTTACAGTGTTTTCTGGATTATAAGTCGCACTGGAGTATAAGCCTCACCAGCCAGAAAACGCGTAATAAAGAAGGAAAAGATGTCTAAATGATGTCTAAAATATCAGGATGCATATCGCGTTGAATACCACGCACATCGCAATACGTGTTGTACTGTGACCCCTGCATCAGGATATGCCAGCCCTGTGTCGTACGGTGGTTTTCCACAGTCCTTTTGTTGTCCTTCACATTCTACTAAACTACAGCGTTGTGGTTTTTCCTTTAAATGAATCTGATTGGTTGATGACGGACGTCTGTGACATCGGTTATTTTTACACAATCAGCTTCAAATGTGATTGGAATGAACTCCAACTGTAGGTTTTCTAAGCAGTCGGACCAGAGGATTTGAGTAAACCTTAGTAAAATAAGCAGTCACTCATGTGGTTTTTCAAAGTAAAAGCCTGTAGGTCCAGTACATGTTTCCTACAGCTGTACGGTTCTGCCTCACCTTCTGAAACCGTATTTGTGGAATTTTTGCCAAACGATGCAGTTTTCCACGACTCCAGTACACGCAGGTGTGTGTCTGTGTGTGTGTGTGTCTGTGTGTGTGTGTGTGTGTGTCTGTGTGTGTATGTGGGAGTGTGTGTGTCTGTAGGTAAACTGTGTGTGTGTCTGTGCGTGCGTGTGTCTAAACTGTGTGTGTGTGTGTGTCTAAACTGTGTGTGTGTGTGTGTCTGTGGGTGTGTGTGTGGGAGTGTGTGTGTCTGTAGGTAAACTGTGTGTGTGTGTATGTCTAAACTGTGTGTGTGTGTGTGTCTGTGTGTCTGTGTGTGTGTGTGTGTGTGTGTGTGTGTCTAAACTTCACCTGTGCATTAGCTTCACCTTAAACACACATTAGTTCTAATCGCTGCTCACGGGGACCATCTGCTCCGTCACAGATAAACTGTCCAAAAGCAGCTGAGTCTGGACCGGATCAGAACATCTGAGTCTGGACCGGATCAGAACATCTGAGTCTGGACCGGATCAGAACATTATGGTGTGGACCACATTTGGACACTTGAGTCTGGTTGTGTTGTATACAGTGTGTGTGTGTGAGGACGTACAGTCAGAGCTGTGTGTGTGTGTGTGTGTGTGTGTGTGTATTGTTTATGCAGTGTGTGTGTATATGTGTTGTTTATGCAGTGTGTGTGTGTGTGTATATGTGTTGTTTATGCAGTGTGTGTGTGTGTGTGTGTTGTGTATGCAGTGTGTGTGTGTATATGTGTTGTGTATGCAGTGTGTGTGTGTGTGTGTGTGTTGTTTATGCAGTGTGTGTGTGTGTGTGTGTGTTGTTTATGCAGTGCGTGTGTTGTGTATGCAGTGTGTGTGTATATGTGTTGTTTATGCACTGTGTGTGTGTGTGTGTATATGTGTTGTTTATGCAGTGTGTGTGTGTGTGTTGTGTATGCAGTGTGTGTGTGTATATGTGTTGTTTATGCAGTGTGTGTGTTGTGTATGCAGTGTGTGTGTGTTGTGTATGTAGTGTGTGTGTTGTTTATGCAGTGTGTGTGTGTATATATGTGTTTTGTATGCAGTGTTGTGTGTCGGGGAGGTGTGGTCAGAGCAGTGTGTGTTATGTACAGTGTGTTGTGTGTGTGTGTGTGTGTGTGTTGTTTATGCAGTGTGTGTGTGTGTGTGTGTTGTGTATGCAGTGTTGTGTGTCGGGGAGGTGCGGTCAGTGCAGCGTGTCTCCTCTCTCCCCTCAGGCCTGTTTGTTTTGGAACCAGAACAGAGAGCAGACACACACACACACACACACACACATTTCTCTGTGTGTGTGTGTGTGTGTGTGTGTGTGTTGTCGTACTACATTCCCTGACGCTAACTTCGCTGTAACGACTCGACACGTTCTACGGTGGAACTCGGACCTCCTCACCTGGACCAGGATGTGGATCAAACACTGGGTTTTTTTTTGGTCCAGGTTTTGGATCCAGATCCACGTGAACCCTGATGTGGTTCAGGTCCAGTGTGAAAACACTTTACACATAGTTTGGAAATTACAGGAAGTTACACAGAGCTATTGTTGGCAGTAAAATAGGACGAAAGAAAAGCTGAAAATAAACAAACATGATCCGTTAAAGGGTCTTTAATGATGACAGGACACAGGAAAATAATGGAAAAGGTTTATTTTACAACAAAAACTGAGAGAGTAGGCCAAAAAATAATAACAATGTAGAGGAACTGTAAATAAACATGTCTGTTGGTTTGAAAAAAACAGCCTAAATAGTGTTTTTTAATACATATATTTCTTATGTTCATCTAAAATTCTATTTATATGATTTATGGATCCAGTTCTAAAGGCTGTAATAAACAAAAACAATAATAAAGTATCTGTGTAGCTTTATTTTGTTGAGTGGAGGAAGTGGATTTAATAACTGCAGCACGTTTTAGGCTCATATGAATATAGAAAATACACAATATTTCATTTTTAATTCTAATTCTTTATTTATATACAGGGTTTAAAAAAGTCTAAAATATGTTAATTTCATATTTATTTTCAGTTACGTTATAATCTGTAAATAAAGTAACATTATTCTACTCAGTTACAACAATTTATATTAAAATTAGGAATCAATTATGGATACATTTACAGCCACCGGTGAGAATTAAGGCGTTGGAATAAATAAATAAATGAATACAAATGTTATTTTTATTTATTCATTTAATTATTTATTTATTTTTTCCAATATGGCTGTGAAATTGGTATTAAATTCTGTTCTAAATAGTCATAAAAGTCTTAAATTTAACTTGTAGAAACATTTATGTAAATATATTTTTCTCATATTTAATTTCTCACTAGTTTCTGCTTTTTTTTTTTCTATCAGCGGGAACAAAAAAGTCATATCTAACCTTAAAAAAAATTACATTTTCAACTGATTTTGTTGCAACTTTTGTAAACTTAATAGCAGATGTTGACGTTATATAAGTATAATATTAATTTCATAAGTTTAGACTCGATAGTAACATCGCTGCTGTGGTGTTTTTGTTTTTTTTAGACCAGGTTTGACTCTTATTCCATTGACTTCCATTCAAATTTACTCCAACTCGAACCTTAAAACAGTGCTTTAATGCTTTACACCATGTTTTCAGTTCATAATGTCACAAACTCCACTCACACCCATCCTCATGGGACGTGAACCGGGCACAGCTTCCTGTCTCTGCCCCACGCTGATGACATCACCATCCCTCAGCCAATCAGATCGATGCACACACCTAGTTTACGTTACTGTAGGGGGGCGGGGTCACGTTCAGACCAATATGATTTAAGTCAAATAATAATATAATAAGGGTTTAAATGTGGGGGAGAAGCAAAATAACTTAACACTATAAATAGATTTTACATGAATAATCTTTTCAAAATAAAATGTGAATGAATAAATAAAGAATCTTAAGTGCAGTTTATTAAACGTTATATGCTTTTGTAGATCCACTGTGATCTGTTAAGTTGTGTTAATAATGAGCTGTTATGTAATATTGTTTTAATATTGTACAGTTTTATGCCTGTTTGTGTAACATTAATGATAGGTTGAGGCACAATATGGTTCAAATTGCACTTATTTGTCAGTTTTTTTCAGGTTATTGGTGTTGTTTTTGTGATAGGATAGTTTAAGAATGTAAATATGTTCCTAATTTAATGTTTTTATTACGCTAAAGCAGTGGTTCTTAAACATTTTTTACAGTGAAATACCTGCTTGAAATGTATATTTTTTTTATATTTTGATCGGAAAAAAATTGGCAAAATTTCGTTTAAAAAATGTAAACAAATCACATACATTTAACTGCAATAAAAATTTTAAAAAATTAAAAACATTTTTTTTAAGTAAATTCTGTGTGCAAAATATTGCCCTGTTTCATGATAAGAAAAATAAATAAATTGGTCGTTAACTAATAAATAAACCTTTCATCAACGAAAAATACTCAAATAAACTCATTTTAATAAAATATTCTTAAACTGTTAGTGAAACTATTATATGAATGTATTTATTGTTTTATATTTCAGCATTAATTCTCCTACTTTGGGAACCCCTGCGCTAAAATAACAGAAATATGCAAATTTGTCATGATTTCAGGCTGTTTATGTTATTATTTATTTATTTATTTTTATTTGAGATCAAATTGGACTAAACGTGGAACCTGGAAGAACGTCCCTGAAATTAGATTAATCAGAAATATGGTGAATTTGTACACGTGGAACCTGATTGGTCCTCACAGCTGTCAATCAAGCTTCAAGAGCCACATCATTAGTAATTATATATTAAATTAATTGAACGTGTAAAAGTATTTTCAGGTCATTAGACGATGATGGTCGACCGCAGGAAGTAGAACCACGCGCTTCCTCCAGATTATTCAATAATAACCACAAGTATTCACAATAAAACACTTTGTATGGAGTGAAATCTGAGGCTCTTAGAAGGAAGAGGAGTTGAGAATATTAAATGCCTTTTAACTTATAACCATTGAAGTGACTGGGATTCCTTCAAAAACCCCAGAATCGATCATTACTTTAATAATATTTTAACCCACTGCTGCTTTAGGGACTTTTTTCTGTGTATTTAACCTTTTCTTAAGTCATTTATCATAATATTACCCTCTATATTATTCATTTTTCAGTGAATAACAGTTATTTTTCTGTGTTTCTTTTACTGATCTTGGACTTTAATCGTCACATTCAGATTCCGTCGGAGGGTAATTGAACTAAAAACAGAGAAAAGTTCAGAAAAAGTGACGTTTTTCATTAAAATCTGTCATTAAATGAACATAAACCCAGTGTTTCCGTCCACTGTCACTGACTCAGATCCATGGGTTTTACTGGTGAATCGATGCTGTAGAAGATGATGGTGTTTCCATGGTAACTGCAGAGCCTCTGAACTGTTTTGATTGTTCCAGACTCTGTTGTTGAAACATTCTTTGCGCTGTTTTCAGACTCTGTCGTTCCTACATTAAGTTCTGGATCGATTACGACTCAGTTCCTTCGGACTCGGTTCCGATCATGATTCCTGAAGTAGTTCTTGTCCCTAATTTTGGTTCTTTCTGACTTTGTTGTGTTGGAGTCAGTTCTTGTAAAATTGGTTCTTTATGGCTTGGTTCTTTTAGAATCGGTTCTTTCTGACTTGGTTCTTTTAGAGTTGGTTCTTTTACATTCGGTTCTTTTAGACTCTGTTCTTTCTGAGTCAGCTCTCTTAGCCTCTGTTCATTCTAACTTGGCTCTTTTACACTCATTTTTCTCTGGCTCTGTTCTTTTAGAATCAGTTCTTTTACACTTGGTTCTTTGTGACTCGGTTCTTTTACACTTGATTCTTTGTGACTTGGTTCTTTTTCACTCTGTTCTTTCTAACTCAGTTCTTTTAGACTCAGTTTTTTTCTGACTTTTCTTTTTAGAACCAGCTCTTTTCCACTCAGATCTGTTCTACTTGATTCTTTGTGACTGTTCTTTTCCACTCGGTTCTTTGTGACTCAGTTCTTTTTACTCGGTTCTTTTCCACTTGGTTCTTTGTGACTCAGTTCTTTTCCGCTTGGTTCTTTTCCACTCTGTTCTTTTCCACTTGGTTTGTTGTGACTCGGTTCTTTTTACTCGGTTCTTTCCCACTTGGTTCTTTTCCACTCTGTTCTTTTCCACTTGGTTCTTTGTGACTCATTTCTTTTTACTCGGTTCTTTTCCACTTGGTTCTTTGTGACTCAGTTCTTTTCCACTTGGTTCTTTTCCACTGTTCTTTTTCCACTTGGTTCGTTGTGACTCGGTTCTTTTTACTCGGTTCTTTCCCACTTGGTTCTTTTCCACTCTGTTCTTTTCCACTCGGTTCTTTGTGACTCAGTTCTTTTTACTCGGTTCTTTTCCACTTGGTTCTTTGTGACTCAGTTCTTTTCCGCTTGGTTCTTTTCCACTCTGTTCTTTTCCACTTGGTTTGTTGTGACTCGGTTCTTTTTACTCGGTTCTTTCCCACTTGGTTCTTTTCCACTCTGTTCTTTTCCACTTGGTTCTTTGTGACTCATTTCTTTTTACTCGGTTCTTTTCCACTTGGTTCTTTGTGACTCAGTTCTTTTCCACTTGGTTCTTTTCCACTGTTCTTTTTCCACTTGGTTCGTTGTGACTCGGTTCTTTTTACTCGGTTCTTTCCCACTTGGTTCTTTTCCACTCTGTTCTTTTCCACTTAGTTCTTTGTAACTCATTTCTTTTTACTCGGTTCTTTTCCACTTGGTTCTTTGTGACTCAGTTCTTTTCCACTTGGTTCTTTTTCCACTTGGTTCGTTGTGACTCGGTTCTTTCCCACTTGGTTCTTTTCCACTCGGTTCTTTTCCACTCGCTTCTCTCTCCTCTCGTCCCCAGCTGCTTCTGCTGCTGCTTCTTCTTTTATGTCAAACAGTAAAAATGATAAATGATTGTTTTCCAACTTCCTCTCTGCAGATTTTTGAAAGCTTTCTTTCTTTTCCCAGTTTTTCTAAGAACATTTCCTCCTCCTCCTCTTTTCTGCTCTTCCTCTTTTCCATTAGCACAAAGTGAATTAGCGGAGATGAGTCAGCCAATCAGCTGTGGCATTCAGAGGGAACAGAGCCATTATTGGCTAATGAGACGACGGGGAATTAAAGCTTTTATTCTAATAACAGTAATGTGTGTTTGTAACCGAGCCGCCTGCACCTGCTTCTCTTCTCCCAAACATCATTTTCAGATTTTCCTTTTTTTCCGGCGGCGACTGGGGATCGGCTTCTCGCAGCCAGAGAGGGAAACTAATCTGTTGATTTAGATTCATATGGGTGATTATTATTAGGAGACGTCTGCACCTGTTTCTCTCTTTTATTGCCGAGCTGAAGTCTGGCGACGAACCAAAGCGAGGAGAGTTTCAGAGGGAGCGGAGCTGAGTGGCTTCTCCCACAGAAGATTATTGATTAACTTTTGTTGTGATGGTTCGGAGACGGCTGCACCTGTTCACGTCACCTGTGGAGACCAACTTCAACAGTTCCTCACCTTCACCTGCAAAAGAAAAGTCAAACCAACACTGGTTTATTTAAAGACCATACGGACAAAAGTATGCGGACGCGTCGAATTCAGGTGTTTTTTTTCATGACTAATGTTATTATATAGTTTTATATTATGGGTTAAATATCATTACATTAGTTAGTTTGGTTTAAATTGTTTCCTTTGTTTCCAAAAAGAGTCGGTTTTTACTTAATTAGATCTTTTTATTTTTTATCCATGTCCATGTAAATGTTCAAAAAAACTGTAAATTTCTAAAACATTCTTCCTGCTCTGACTGTAAATAATAATTTTCAATCATAACTAACATCTACTTTCTTTAAATCTCACTTAGGAAGAAAAATATCCCTTAAACTTTAAAGAAATATTGACCTTTTCTTAAAGGGGCGTTCAATGGATAGCGTCCTGTTGCAGCGCGACGATAGCGGATAGATAGATGTGCTGCTTCTCCTCCTCCTCCTCCTTCCTCTCCTCCTCCTCCTTCTTCTCCATACTCTCCTCCTTCTCCTCCCCCTTCTTCTCCTTCCTCTCCTCCTCCTTCTTCTCCTCCTTCTCCTCCTCCTTCTTCTTCTCCTTCCTCTCCTCCTCCTCCTTCTTCTCCATCCTCTCCTCCTTCTCCTCCCCCTTCTTCTTCTCCTCCTTCCTCTCCTCCTCCTCCTTCTTCTCCATCCTCTCCTCCTTCTCCTCCCCC
>JAPSES010074080.1:0-10694 GCA_029822895.1 Maxillicosta whitleyi
AAAATAGAGCCCCACGGCTGTGGTTTATAAACACTTTACCCAGACAGGTTTCATTTGGAATTTACTACCTTATGTGTATAAAAAGTCCTATATAAATAAAGTTTTATTTAAGTTGTTTACAAGTAAAATACTTGCATTTGTGTGTTTCATCACTGCTGCAAGTTTTGACAGTGTTTACTTCTGTCTTGCCAATGATCCAAACAGAATTATGTGAAACTCCTCCTACCCCTTCGCTCATAGTGTCCTGGAAAATGTCCACTTCGAGGGCCAAAACGCCCTTTGTCTTAGCCCCTCCCCTCTGTCTAATGCAGAATCGGGGCAACACTACCCCTTCATGTGAATGTGTAAAACAGAGGGGTAGGGCCAAGGGGTGAATGGAGATTCAGCCCAAATCTGTAGCACCTTTATGAATAACCTGAAAGCCCTGGATCATACTTTTGTAGTTCAGATCTGGTTCAAGTAGAAAAAGTCCTTTGATTTGAAAGAGACCAGTCAAACATGCAGTTAAAAGAGACGAGGCAAAGAGTGAAAGATAAAGCTGCTCAACCATCACACTGACCCACAGATATTACCCTGATGGATAACTCAATACCAGAACCTGACATACAGAAGAAAGGCAAACACAGGCTTTTATCCTATTCAAACTTTTCTCTTCTTCACATTTTTCTGTCTGTAATAGAAGAGGGTGACTTCTGTAAGCTCAGATAAAGATCCACGGGGAGAAGGACACATATTTCTTATTTAATCTAATGTGATTTGTGCATGTGTCAGATTTCATCTCTTAGTTTCTGGCCTTCGCGGAGTATCAAGGCTAAGCTTCTGTCTCCCGATAGCTTTCATGAAGCATGGCGTGCACTCATACTGAAAACTGATGCTTTTGTTGTGCGATACGCTTCAGTAGGTGAATGAAGGGGGGCAGCAGTTGTTTTTACCATGGATTCAGTGGCCCATGGAAGAAGCTGTTTGTCACTTGTTAACCTTTAATTGACCTGAAGAGTTCTACCGAGACGCAATACCGCTGCACAGGCATCTACTGTCACCAATCAGCTGCACATAATCTATTTTCACCATGTTAGTGCTGTAAAGAACACCGGCACATCAGAAACATTTGCAGTTGCATATTAAACAACGGTGGTTGAAGGTGAAATGATAGTAAATGTAAACAACTTAGTGCACAATGAACTGGTGTAAGACACAAAAACAACTATGTAACTATGCTAAATAAGCCATGCAGCTTTGTTAAACACTTTCGCCATCCACAGCTCTGCGAATCACAGCTGTGAACAACCATTTAATCCAAAGTAAGACTGACAGTAAGCACACAAACATATTGGCTTAATCCCTCATGAACAACAGATGATATCGTTTGGTGTCCTTGACAGAGCTGCTGTGTTGCTCAAACAGACTTCCTTTCCTCCCACAAGATAAGAAGGAGGTTGAAGAATTATTTTATTGTATGTATTTTTTACATATTTACCTTTGGAAAACTTAAATCTCATTCTACCATGTGGGGTGTGTTTGGACCCCGGACAATGTGTTTTTTCCTGCCAAACTCATATTGGCGATGCAATCCAGCTAAAATGTTATGAATTTGTCTGTCTATCTAATCGTATTATGTAACCTAAAGAAAAGTGAATTCAGACTTCTATACTATAATAATATCCTCTCTGGGGTCCAAACGGCCCCAGCAAAATATCATAAAAAAACATAATATTATTTGGATATAATCATACAATTTTTCATTTTGTTACCATGAATGATGGCTGGTAGGGGAAGAAGATCAAGATATAAAATAGAGCAAGAATGTTATGGAAGAGGATGATGATTCAGATTTTTCAAATGATATTCCTGACTAATTGTTCTTGTCATGTCTGTCATTCTATGTTGTGACTTCCTGTTTTATTTTGTAATGTCTCCCTCCTGTGTGATGTCTGCGTCTTTACCTGACTGCTCCTGTTACACACACCTGTCTTGTGTTTCCCTGATGACTCTCACCTGTTGCTTGTTGTTCTCCTCCAGTATAAAAACCCCACTGTGTCTTTGTCCCGTTGCCAGTTCGTCTCAGATTTCGTGTCTTGACCGACCAGCATTTGTTCGTTGTGTTTCACCCTGTGTATGATCTGTTTCCGTTCTGGACCTCTGTGTTTCTGCCTGCTCTCCATCGGTACCTTCACCTCTGACTGACCTCCCGGATTGGACCCTATATTTACGGTACTCTGACTCTGCCTGCCCCTCACTTGTACTGTCGTTCTGCTATTTTGGATTGTTTTTATTTTATTTTTTTACCTCTGCTCTGTTTTCTGGAGTAGAAATTGCTGTTGCCCTTTATTGGACTGTTGATCTCCCAGAACTGAATTGGACTGTTTAACGACCACAATATTGATCACCCCCAGAGAAGATTCACAAACATTGATACGTGTATCTTTCTAATAAACTGTTAAAACGAGACTGCGTTCTCTGTTTCATCTCTGCATTTGGGTTCTCAGTCTAAATCGTGACAGTTCTTTAAGTGCATTCTTTATGTCTTGGGCCCTTCAGTGCATTGCTATTGAGAATACAAGATGTTTTGATGGATTTAAGGATAGTTTCATAAAGTTCAGTTCATTTGAATCCCATTTTCTCATTTTTATTTTCTGCCTACTTTGGGCACGTAAAAATATTCCATTATATTTTCCCAATTTATTTTGGTTGAAGTGGTCTTGTTCCAAACGTTATGTGTAATCTGATCTGTATCCAACCTATTTTAAAGCGATGTGGGTTAAACGCTCCTAAAACCAGATGAACTGTACAGACAGAAGAATACAGTGGCAGATTCACCTACAGGCACCCTTGGTGCTGCTGAAAATGTGACATTATAATTGACTCTGTCCTTGCTGGGACTTGAACCCTGGTCTCCGGTATCATAGACCTGAGTCTAATTTACAGAAGTATTTCATCCATATGTCTGTGCATCAGCAGTTTTAACTATAAACCTATTTCCTTGTGTATTTCTAAGGATGCCTGACCATGAAGGTACACCATGAGAGAAAAATACATCTATAAAATATAAGCAAAACACAATATGACAATTTCACTAATTACACAGCTGTTGCTACTTATCTATGATCAAATACATAAAACCATTACATTAACCAGCATTCAAAATAGGACAAAGCTGTTCTTCTGTTACCAGTTTCTGTGGAAATCTGTAGATCAACCATCAAGAGGAGTGACAGGTGTAGCAGCTGTTGATAAGCAAAAGAAGATTAAACAAATAGGATGAGAATATACTCAGACTAACTGGCAAATTACAATTTCTGAATGTTATTATGGCCATATGCTGAGTTGAGTGTTGCCTTCTGGTTTATATTCTTTCTCCTGGCACAGTGGGAGTAGGATGGCATCCATGATGTTTGTTGATATAGTTTACAAGAGCTGGATATATTAAAGTAAAGCAAGAGGAATTGTAACAAGTGTCCAATAAAAGGAAATAAACTATAACTTTAAAAATTTAAAACCAAGACATGTTTAGTTTGCAGATTATTTTATGATGCTTGACCAAACAACACTAAAGTTAATTTTGCAGGAGAATGAATTTATATAATCTGGAAGCCGAGAATGACCGTGGCCTCCGTAATATAGGTAAACTGCAAATTCAAATTAATCCTGTGTTTAAAAAAATAAAATAAAAATCAGAAATTGGGAGCAGAACACATGTACAGAACAAGAAGAATCAGGTGAATAGTGTCTGAGAAATGAGTTGGACAAAAATCTCTGATAGAGAGGACAGACAGAAATACAGAATTCCTGGTATGTAGACACTATGTTTATCACAATGTTATGACAACTTTATAACAAAGTAACATTTTGTTGTGATGATTTTGTTGCAATGATCTCATTGATGGACAATGATTTTTGCCTCAGTGTTGGAAATGACTTTGGAAACAAAAACTCCAGGATATTAACAGCAGAGGATGGTGTTCACGTCCCCATTCCTGTGAGTGTTTAGGCTTTAGGACAATTATCACATCTTTGCAGATCTATTTGTATCACATCAACCACTGTCAAAACCTACAATTCTTTTGTCCTTTAATACAGAATTTAAGTGTGAGCAATTTAGATTTACTTTCAATGCTTTTGTGCGAAAGAATGAGATCGCGAATACAATCAGCCAAAATGATCTTTCTCCGCAGGGTGTCTGGGCTCTCCCTTAGAGATAGGGGGAGGAGCTCGGTCATCTGGGAGGGGCTCAGAGTAGAACCGCTGCTCCTTCACATTGAGAGGAGCCAGATGAGGTGGCTTGGGCATCTGGTCAGGATGCCTCCTGGACGCGTCCCTGGTGAGGTGTTCAGGGCACGTCCCACCAGCAGGAGGCCTCGGGAAAGACCCAGGACACGCTGGAGAGACTATGTCTCTGGGCTGGTCTGGGAACGCCTCGGGATCCCACCGGATAAACTGGACGAAGTGGCCAGGGAGAGGGAAGTCTGGGACTCCCTGTTTAGGCAGCTGACCCCGCGACCCAACCCCGGATAAGCGGCAGAAGATGGATGGATGGATAGATTTTTTTACCCTGAAATGATGTTTGTTAATGTGTACTAATTTTGTTGAACTCAAACACAATATTAGTTGCCATTTTGGAATTGGATGCATATGACTGAAAATAAAAGTTCAGTTTGCTTTAGTAGATCCAAACTGTTTGTTGGTTTGTTAGCCGGATTAAGCAAAAACTATTCATCAGATTTTGATGAAATTTAGTGAGCAGAGAGATAATGTCCACAGGAAGAACTGATTTAAATTTGGGAGTGATCCAGATTCAAATCCGGATTTCAGATCTGGATCAGAGTTCATGTGAATCAATGGCTGGGTCACAAACCAGGATAATGGAGGGTCCCAGGACTAAGTGGCTTTCGCGGGATCTGCGCTCTGAGTGCCATTCTAGTTTGTTTTTGTTTTTTTGCTCATTAGAGATCCAGCCGAACCAAACCATCCAAACCATTTATCTGATATGAGACAAATCTGATATGTAGTTTGATACCCTGGGTCTGTTTACATGCACATCAATCCTCTGACCATTATTCGATTTCTGGAGCTATCAGATTATCCAAGTGATCATGAGAACAGGATCATCTGTTTTATCGGATAACAGCAGTAATCTGATTATGAAAAATCAGATTAACACACCTGCATTTCTCCTCCATGCCTCATGTCTTCCTACATGCACACAGGTTGAGTCCAGCTTGGATTTTGTCCTTCTCCATCAACCACTGCCCCAATACAAGCTGAGGTGTTTTTGTCCTCTGTGGTTTGGTGACAATAATAGATTCCATGCCCCTGATGTGGATGAAGGCCATATGTGTAACTGAAGACCCTGATGTTCTGAACGGACTTATTTATGTCCTTCTGTCTATTTCAGACCACAGGTGCTCTGCTCTCCCTCAGTGCAGAGCTGGTTTTTAAGATAAACCTTCGTAATCATTCAGGGAAAGCTGCCTTCAGTCGCTAATAAAACCATTCATTGCTGAGCTTTAGGAATATAAAGCAGTGTCAGGATATTTAAATGCCCAAAAATGTATTTCTGATTGTTTTGCATTTAATGTGGTTGAAATCAGCACCAACAGACATACCAGTGGATTAAATGATTACAAAAAAAAGGAGTTTATTTGTGTATTAAACAGCCAAATCTCAACCCATAAAGACCCAAACATCCATCAACCAAAACTATCAACTAATCTAAACTATTCATCCATTAATCCTATAAACACATGTAAATAATTGGTTTAAAATATAGTTTGTCATCTTTTTTTGGTCATCATATACGAACCATTTGGACATTCAGAGGATCTGTAGTTACCATGGAAACAGCGTCATCTTCTACAACATTGATTCACCAATAAAACCCATAAAGTTGGGTCAATGACAGTGGATGGAGACACTGGGTTTATGTTAAGTTATTAATATCTTTGCTGAAAAAGTCAATTTTTCTTCAGTTTTCTCTGTTTTGGATATAATAACCTTCAACTTTAATCTGAGTTTTTATGAACATCTACGTGATCAGTGAATTAAATATAGGAAAACACCTGACTTTCACTTAAAAATGCAAAATAAAGAGGATAATATTCAAGTAAATGGTTATAAATCACTTAAGAAAGGTTAAATAGAGAAAATAATAATAATTTGGGATCTACAATAAAAGTCACAATGGATCTTCATGAGTTAAAGCCTTAATTGATAAGAAATATGCAATATTTTTGACAGGATTTAGAGAGTTTCACTGGCCAGTTGGCTCAATATGTCATTATTCCAATTGGTTCTGGGTCTGTCTCGAAGTATGTTCCCAGTATCATGTGGAAATCACATTTGGCAAAGTTAAGCAGAAAGAATCCTGGCAAAAAAAACCAACCAAAACCAAAACATTGTCCAAACAAATACAGAAATAACCAGATATTTTCTTCCAAGATTTTTTTTTTTTAACCAATCCTGTCCTTGCTTATTCTGCAAAATATCACCACACGACAAATGAAAAATGACATGAAACTGGTACAAACAACTGGACAAACCACTGTTTCTGTTCATGTATCGTTCAGATTCAGATCAGTACTATATTACTCTTATTGATACTCTTTACCTTAGTTCTTTTTTCAGGTTAGGGTTATTCTGCTATAACACACAGGAAATCTTTTTTTGTTCTAGTACAGGGGTGTCAAACTCATTATAGTTCAACCCAGTAATGCAAATACTAATAATATTATGCTTCAGCTTCTCATTTTCACATGTGCATTACAACTGACAGATCACAGTGGATCTACAAAGACACAAAACATTTCATAACAGGTTGAATATTATTAAAATTCCACTTGTTTTTCTTAAAACAAGTCAGGTCGTACATAGATGTTTATGTTATTCTTATTTTTGTGAATACACTGTTATGTAATTTGACTTTTTACACACTAAAACAAAACAAAAATTGTTATTATTTTACTTGAGATCATATTGTTCTGCTGAAAATGTGACATTATAATTGACTGAGTCCTTGCCAGGATTTGAACCCTGGTCTCTGGAATCACAGACACAAGTCTAACTTACAGAACTATTCATCCATAGGTCTATGAATCAGCAATATTAAGTATAAACCTATTTCCTTGTGTATTTCTAAGGATGCATGACTGTGAATATGGAACCGTATAGTTACCATAATCCAAATGGAAATGCATTAGTAGAAATGCTTTTCCATTTTCTGAATTTAGCTGCATTATTTGACTCATAAATAAAATTGTTAATAAATCATCCAATTTGCTTTTTCATTTTCTTTTCAGTGACTGCTCATTCTTTGACTTAATTCAAATTAAAAAGAAAAAACACATTTGAGATTTCATTTCCCAAACCTGTCCCAACAAATAGTGACCAAAATTCAATTTGAAATCTAAAATTTGAAAATTAAAAAGCATTAGCAGAATGCTTTTTAATTTTAAAAATGTGACTGCATTATCTGACTCGTAAATAAAATTGTTAATAAATCATCCAATCTGCATTTTCATTTTCTTATTAGTGACTGCTCATTCTTTGACTTTATTCAAATTAAAAAGAAAAATACATTTGAGATTTTCCAAACCAGCCCCAACAAATATGCTATACGCTTCCATACATGAAGGTACACCATGACAGAAAAACACATCTATAAAATATAAGCACAATATGCAAATTTCACTCTTTAATTACACAGCTGTTGCTACTTAACTATGATCAAATGCATAAAACCATTGCGTTAACCAGCATTCAAAATAGGACAAAGCTGTTCTTCTGTTACCAGTTTCTGTAGAAATCCTGTAGATCAACCATCAAGAGGAGTGACAGGTGTAGCATCTATTGATAAGCAATAGAAGATTAAACAAATAGGATGAGAATATACTCAGACTAACTGGCAAATTACAATTTCTGAATGTTATTATGGCCATATGCTGAGTTGAGTGTTGCCTTCTGGTTTATATTCTTTCTCCTGGCACAGTGGGAGTAGGATGGCATCCATGATGTTTGTTGATATAGTTTACAAGAGCTGGATATATTAAAGTAAAGCAAGAGGAATTGTAACAAGTGTCCAATAAAAGGAAATAAACTATAACTTTAAAAACTAAAACCTACCCTGTGGTCCAATATCCATACTTTCCGTACTTATCGTACCTAGTTTGAGTACACAGGGTGTTCACATTATGATCGTGGTGAAAATAAGTGCATGTGGTTCCTGTAGTAAAATGATTTTGACACCACAGATTGTTAAAATCATCAGATTAAGTTTTGATTTCCGTGAATTCATTTTAAGGATCAGGTTAGTCAGATTAGTGGTAAGTGATCCTGCAAAATCTGGTATCGATCCAATACCAAGTAAATACAAGTCCAGTATTGCCGACACCAATACTGATACTTTTCATTTACAAAAGCAGCTTATTTAATTTTTCATGTACAACAAAGTATTATCATTAGGGCGAAGGTTATCCACCACGATTATCCAGAATTGAATGAAAATAGGCCTAAAGAAATGACCGTTTTCACGATTAAGTGGTTTTGTGATTTTTCTCTTATTTAGTTTCCACAATGACCACAGTAAATGCATGTGCACTTTACTGTTTTATTTTATTTTACAATCTCTCTTATTGTATATATTGTATTTCTATTTCTATTGTATCCTGCTGCTGTTACGGGACAATTTCCATTTTCAGCTTGGGATCAATAAAGTACTTTCTATCTATGTATCTTAAAAAAAACAAAAACAAAACAGGATAAAGATGATAGACAAATAAAATACTTTTTATTTACTTCTTCTTCTTCTCCTTTGTGCTTTTCCCTTCAGAGGTTGCCACAGCCAATCAATTGCCTCCATCAAACCCTGTCTTCTACATCCTCTTCTCTCTCATTTAGACTATATGTAACCAAATGTAACTTGAGTATCGATTCCATAGCACACGTATCAATGCAATAATGATACCAAAGTGGTATTGATAGTATCGATACTTAGAATCGATCCGCCCACCACTAGACCAGATTGGACCCTTTGGTGGCCTGGATTTGGACCACGGGCCACATGTTTGACACTGTAAGTGTTGCCGGACGCTGTGTCATGAAAGTGAACAGCTACAGGTGGACGGTTCAGGTTGTCCAAGTGGATTATTTGCGTTATATAGATGAGTTCATAACACCGGTCCAGTCCATCTCCTGAACTAATCTGTGCTGACTTCAATCTACTGCAGGTTCCACTGATTTATACACATGGGTTTGATGTTTCAGGTGCAGATTCATCACACAAAGTAATAACAGAAATGCACAACATATGCTGTGATGCTATTGTTTACCAATCTTTCCATTCTCCCCCATAAAAACACAAATGGACTGTGTGGACTGTGGACAATAGCTGGCTCCTTCCAACTCCGTCTTGACATAAAGTATTGTTAACCGATGTAAAAGTTCTGCTGTGAATTGTCATCTGTTTCAGGTTCATAAAAGCTGCTGTGAGTATGTGTTTGTGTTCCTTTTCTTCAGTGGTTTTGTTTTACTGTGTGTTTTAGGGTCAAAACAGGTGGAATAACAGAAAAAAAACACAGAGAGGAATTGAAGTTTTACAGATTTCTTAATAAATAAGGCACTCAGAATGTAAATAAATAAGAGATTTAGGATGTTGAACATGAACTGTGAGGTGGAACACACTGAAAAACAACAAGGATTCGAATTTTGTCCTGGTTGTGTTTATTTTAGGCTTTTTTTTTTCCTTTTGTAACTCAGTACAGCTGCTTTTTTGACACCTGGTTGAACCCCAAAAAAGTAGTTACACGGTCAAAACTGGGTAAAAACATTGGAGAAAAAAAAAGGAAATGAAAATCACTACAACACTGCAAAACAACAGTAAAAACAAAAAAAGACAAAGAAAACCATGTTAAAAAAAAATCCATTTCTTTTTCTAACCCTAACACTGGCAGTTGGGGGTAAACTGAGCATGCTCAGATGTCTATGGAAAGAACAGGGTCTATTTAATCAACACATTTTTTAAATAAATCACACATTCAGAACGCTCACCAATGACACGTCAGGAGTTAAAGGGATAAAAGAGCCACAAGGAAATAGCTGTGACTTTGTCTGATATTTGCTTTTTTGGTTAACTTATGTCCTTTAATATATCAGTGTGGCCTTTTTAAATCCATAATTTCTTTGTTCACCGTTCTTTCTAAAGACTGTACTGACACTAAAGCCCATACACCTGGGTCCAAGACCAGAACCAGACCAGGACCATACCAGAACTAGACCAGATCCACAGCCTGGCCCGGACCAGAAACAGTCCAGGTCCATTCACCCATCCATCTATCGATTCACTTTCATCCATCCATCGATTCACTTTCTTCCATCCATCGATTCATTTTCTTCCATCCATCCATCCATCCATCGATTCATGTTCATCCATCCATCAATTCACTTTCTTCCATCCATCCATCTATCCATCCATCCATCCATCCATCAATTCACTTTCATCCATCCATCGATTCATTTTCTTTCTTTCATCCATCCATCCATCCATCCATCGATTCACATTCATCCATCCATCAATTCACTTTCTTCCATCCGTCCATCCATCTACCCACCCATCCATCCATCGATTCACTTTCATCTATCTATCTATCTATCTATCTATCTATCTATCTATCTATCTATCTATCTATCTATCTATCTATCTATCT
>JAPSES010074081.1:0-10693 GCA_029822895.1 Maxillicosta whitleyi
GGCTCTGACCACTGCCCCCCCCCCCCCTTTTTTTTATTAAACCACGGAGAACCAGAAGTATGATAAATAAAGAAGGATATTATGATCAAACTAGTCTGTTATTGTCATGTTCTGAAGGTTACAGACTTGGTTTGTTATAGAACAGAAGTCATTATTATTATTATTATTATTATTATTATTATTGTTATTATTATTATTATACTTCATCAGTTTATCAGACAGGGGTCGTTGGAGGAGTAGCGGTATGGAGGTGCAGGGGTGTGGAGGCTCTGACTAAATCATTCTCTGTTGACACATGGTCTTATTTTCTTAAAGTCTGTTCATGTTTCTAAATATATATAATATATAATATAAAGACATAAATATTAAATAAATAAATATTGTGACACTTCTGATAAAAACAACGTTCCCTTAAAGTTTAACGGTAGATTTTTCTTCTGTGAGATTTGAGGAAAGTAGAAAATTATTATTTACAGTCGGAGCATAAAGAATATTATAGAAATGTCGTTAAAGTTAAAATCAGACTCACAGACATCCATCCCATAATATTAAACTCTATTACAACATTAGTCCTTATGGTTTGTACTCATGTTTCTAAACCAGCGGAGTTCGTAACAAACCAAAACTCCATCCGATAAAACTGTTACGGAAATATTCGCAGCTTTAAAGCGTCGGAGCCTGTTAATACTTTAGAAAACTAACACAAAGTTTGAGCGGAAACGGGCGCAAAAACAAACCAACGACGGAGAAAACGCGACTTCACAGAGAAAAACCGAATGTGAGGTGGTCGGTACGACGCCCAGGACTGTTGAGATAAAGAGGACGCATGTTTTAATGAATGATTTGGGTGTGAAAACCAGTCGACGGAGATGAAACGCAGATTAAAGTCGCTCTTTGTCGGAACCAAGAGCGAGGCAGTGGAACGTAATTGGGCGCTCACAGCGGGACGCCGCCACCACAGGAACATCACAAACAACAAACATCACTCGTCAAGTTGTTATTCACGGAGCTTTCACAATGATCAGCGGAACACGTCTGTGGAAAAAACACACAGCGGAACCGGGATGGATGTGCCGTTTAGATCAAGGGTCCAGTTCCGACCCGGACCGAACCAGAATCAGAATAACATAAAAAACACAAACCATTAAACATCAGTTTGTTAAACTTATCGATCCATTAAAGGGACAGTTGTGTATTTTATTATGTATTAAAGGGACAGTTGTGTATTTTATTATGTATTAAAGGGACAGTTGTGTATTTGTGCATGAATCTGTATTTCATCCCCACTAAAATAAAAGGTTTTTCTTCTAAAAACCACATGTGTTCAAAAGAGTGTCACTTGGCCCTACTTTCTCTCTCTTCATATCCCTACGCTGTCGTACTGCTGACTGCTGCGCTCTAGTACACGACTGTTTTAGCAGTGAAACAGGTAGACTAGTGTCATCTGGGGGCAGCGGAGGGATATGAAGAGAAAGTAGAGTCAAGTGATTAGGAGGTGGGACTACTTATGGACATTGGTTTGTGATGTAAATAAGTCACTCTTTTGATAGATCAGATGCCTTTATCTGCATCTGAACGCAGCCCATGTTGGTCCGTGGAATGACTTTTTGTGTAATTGTTAACCAAACAGACTAATGATTCCAAAGAACTGGGCTATTGGGGAACTAGTGCCTTGTTTTTAACCCTTTAACCCCTGACGTGTCTGTGGTGAGCATTCTGAATGTATGATTTACTTTAAATATTTATTAAAAAAAGTTAATCGTTTGCACATTTGGAAACATTTTAAAATGCACTGATAGAATGGATCTTATGCTTCCCATCGACATCTGAGCATGCTCAGTGCAACCCCTTCTGCCTGTGGAATGGGGGAGGGGTTCGCTGTAAAAAATTATTTATTTTGACTGTTTGCAGTGTTGTGTGTTTTTTTTTTTTTATTACTGTGTTTTTTACCGTGTAACTGTTCAACCATGTGTCAAAAAGCAGATGGACTCATTTTAGATAAAAAAAAAACAAAAAAAACCCCAGCCCAAAACAAAAACGCCTGAACCCAAATTCCATCCCTTGCTCATGTTCCACATCCTTCATCTCTTATTCATGTACATTCTGAGTGCCTTATTTAGGAACAACACGGTAAAGGAACACGAGCACATACTCACAGCAGCTTTAATGACACTGAAACAAATGCAAATTCACATCAGAACCAGAAAAGCCTCGGGGTTAAAGTTTAATTTTCACTTTAGTTTGGAGTCTGAACATGTAAGGCTAAAGTAGTTTGGTACGAATCCCTGCCGTCTTTCTGGTCACGTCGTCTTAACTGTTGGCTCTTTCTGCATCTGTCTGCTCCTTTCCTTTCGTCTCCAGGGCCTGGCATCGACGTTCCCGCCCCAGACATGAGCACCGGAGAGAGGGAAATGTCCTGGATCGCTGACACATACGCCAACACCATCGCACACACTGTGAGTTCTGAGTCACCCGCCGGCGGCCCGATTTCACTGACTAAATCAAATATAGGCCCGATTCGGAGGGAATGAGTCACATGTTGACCACGGAACGCCAGTTTCCTGCCTCTCCCTTTCCACCAGAGCAGAGACATTCTTTCCTCTCTCTCCTGAAAGCAGCCGTTCACATGCAGGCCTGTGTGTTTGTGTTATCAGCCAAACATTCCCATATCAAAAACCAAAGGCTGCGTTGTTCTAAACATGGAAGAATATCCAACAATGTGTGTCCGAGCTTTAATTTGATCACACGATTGGAAACCTCTGAGCATTAGTCATCATGTGGTTTAAGGGGAAAATGTCAGAAACTGTTGTAATAAAGGCAGTTCCAGTCCAAAGACAGCAGACATGAGGGCTCTGCGGCTCATGTAGCAGTGAAAGAGCATCGTTTTATTCAATGTCAGACGCTAAAAGGACAGAGACGATCAGGTTTCAGTGCATCTGCAACCTGAACAGATACTGACATGTAGCTAAAGAAACTACAAAATAAAGTGTTGCATTTACAGCACGATTAAAGAGGATCTGAAACAGTCAATTTTAATAGAGTGGACCCCCGCCATACGAAGTTAATCCGTTCCAGAGTTGGGACCGTAAGGCGAAATCATCGTATAGCGGACAATAGAAACCTATAAATTAGGCTAGTAATAGGTAATGCATGCAAAACCCCAGGTAAATTAAAAATGAGTAACACAATAGTATAGAAAGTACTACTTTTATATAACATACATGTATGTAATTAAAAATATATAAAGGAAAAATGACATTTTATTTTATCATCGACTGGTTACGCTCATATTCCTTAGAAAAAGACATGTAGTCCAGTGTGACTTATATATATATATAAGTCTCATTTTTTGAGTAAATGTATTTGCCACGTGCCCCTCCCCCCTCCCCTCCCGTCCCACATTCCCCTGGGACGGTTTGGAGTGGCTGACACATTCCTGTCCAGTGTTTTGGAAGGGGGGGGGGTTATTGATGTTGACCAGTGATGAGTTCTTCAATGGTTGATGATAATTATTTATAGAGTAGAGCAGCAGACATCCTGGTGGATTCTCCAACACTGATAATAAATGAACATATATGATCACTCTGAAACAGACCTGCTCTACTTTGTGTCTGCACTGCATTTATTATGAGTAAAATAATAATATTATCCACTGGTGGAAGTAAATTGGAAGAAAACAGAGGTGGATTTGTGGTTTTACTGCAGCTGTTTTCTGTCTAAAGGCAGCGCTAAGCTAACAAAGCTATAATGTAAACTATCAGCCCATGTGAAGATTAGAAGGTGGTTTTATGTTGGTAAGAAAACATGATTCGAGTTTATTTATTGTCACTGCAAAAAAAACGAGTTGCAATGAAATTAAGAGTTGTTTTTCCTTCAGTGTGGGCACAAATAAAATAAAATGTATATTCAAATGATTAAAAACATAACAAGAAAAATGATGACATCACAGCAGCAGAAAATAGTTTTTAAAAGTACGAGTGCATATGCATTTATAGATAAATAAATGAATAAGTGGAAGTGTTTGGTTGTTGGAAAGAAACTGAAACCCAATGTTTCATTTTCTAAATATCATAAAAAACGGTTATATCTGACATAAAGTTTTAGTGCAGCAGTCTGTCTGATGTGTAAGAGAAAGACAAATAAAAGCAAAAACACTAAAGGGACAATAAAAATGTGGTATTTACATAAATATTGCTGTAAATAGAGGATTAGAATCGATTCGTTCTGTGTGTTTTTGGTCTAAACCGGTGTTCTCATGTGTGCAGGACATCAACGCCCACGCCTGCGTCACAGGAAAGCCCATCAGCCAGGGGGGGATCCACGGCCGTATCTCCGCCACTGGTCGCGGAGTTTTCCACGGCATCGAGAACTTCATCAACGAGGCGTCGTACATGAGCATGTTGGGTCTGACCCCGGGATTCCAGGACAAGACCTTCATCATCCAGGTACAAATACGGACACACACACACACACATATATGTATATACACACAAACACACACACACATATGTATACACACACACAAACACATATGTATATACACACACACACACACACACACATATATGTATATACACACAAACACACATACATATGTATACACACACACACACACATATATATATATATACACACACACACAGAGCAGATATTCAGAGTGTCAGGATTTCAGTTTTCATCTGGACTGTAATCAGAGTCGTGCCATCTGTTGGACTGCGGCGCTGATCTCCTCATCCCAGTCCGACTCCACTGACCACAGGCCGGTTCCACTGGGTTCACGATGACTCAGAAAATGAACAAACATCTGAGAACCATTATCCTGCCCCCCCACACACACACACACACGAGCAGCCGCTGTTTAGAAGAAAGGGTTTGACATTTGTAGGAGTAAAACTGAGTAGGATTCAAGTCTGAACGTTTTGTTTTAATACAGCGTACAGCTGCATTTTTACCGTCAAATGTTGAAAACAAAATAAAAGCCTGTGATGGCGTCGTGCCGCTGCGTTGGCAAATACAATAGAAGTACTTTATTAATCCCAAAACTCAGAAATTGACCTTCCAGTTAAAACAGATCAAGAAAAACATTAAAACTCCTGTTGTACGTTATCATTACGCTATCATTTGGTACATACTCTGTTCAGATTGGGGTTTTTGGGGGTGGGGGGATATTGTTTACCACCTCCCCAACACAAAATTGTTCTGCCGTTTTTTTTTTTGTTTTGTTTTGTTTGATTTGAATTCCACAGAGTGTTTTTGTCTATATTGTATTTAATTGTAACTGGTACGACGCGGCTTCATTAAACGTCTGTTCTTCACATGTTTGTTGTGTGAAACGCTCCACAGTTAATCTTCCAGCGAACGCACAATAAAGGATTACATGAGGCTGGGATTAGAGTTTCTTAGAGATTGAGTTCAGACCGCAAGTGTCATTTCAGAATCCAAACCTCAGATTTATTTTTTATCTTCACAAAAATGTTCTTTATATTCCAGTTACTGCTTTTGTAGTTCATTCAAATCCTGTTGATGAGAAAATACAAACATTTCCATTTAAATGCCTTTCACTCAACAACATCTACATATGATTAACATTTTATTTATATTAGATTATTAATATCATCCTTTGAATGAAATTGCATTTGTGTAATAGTGTTTATTTATATATATATATATATATATATACACCATTATTATTTATTTTAATTTTATTTGGATTCTCTGAAATGCACCTTTTTTCCAAGACATCTGGGAGGTGCTGACATTATTCCAGTTGTTTGAGGATTAATTGCATGTATTTAAAGACGCTAATGCAACTCATTTGCATTTTTAACTACTGTTTCAACAAGATTTCTTCTGGTAGAAATGGAAAAAAAAAAACAGAAAAATGTATATCTGTGCTTAAAACCAGAAATAAATTTACTATTAAAAAATAATAAACATGAAGTTTCTTTCATCATGTAAACAGTTTATTAGTGTTTTTTGTTTTTTTGTCAGAATAAGGTCAGAACCTTTAATATTAGATAAATAGATGTACTTTATTGATCCCGAGCTGGGAAATTGTCATGTAACAGCAGCAGGATACATTAAAAATACAATATTTACAGTAATAAACATATATTAAATAAAACAGTGAAGTGTATTATGTGCAGGTTTGGGGTTTTACCCTCCAGACATCGGTCCTGCCTGTGTTCCACATCCACGTTTACACAGAATCTGTTTATCAGACACATGGAAGCTGCAGTACATGATCCTGCACGTGAGGAGGGGTTTGTAGTTCCACTGCTGTCCACATGGAGGCACCAGAGGCTCTAGTTTCATGGAGATCAACATCAGTTTACACAGTTTTATGAGACTTAAAAACAGGTCCGACCCAGTCTGAGGTTTTTTAACACATGTGATCATTGGAGGTGGTTCAGGCAAATTTGGATGTTTGTTTATTTTTTTTAAATTTGTTTTTAATTAAATTTTTTGTGCACATATGAAAACAAAACCGATCTAAATCATGTATCTTGTATTGAAAAATGGTTATTTTTGTCCAGACTTGTATGAAAATGCTACAACAGGAAAAACCCTGGTCCAGTCGTAGTATTTTACAGCATTATTTCTGTTTTTAACTCATGTGTGTTTGTCTAGTTTACCACCTGTAGAGGATCCTTGAGCCAAAACTGCCACGATAATAATCATATAAATCATACTTTTTTCCTGCGTTAATCTGTTGAACCACTTCAGTTCTGCTCAAAGCTTTAAGTGCTATGTTTTGAATACATGATGTCGCTGATTATGAAAACTTGCAGATTTTTTACACAATGAATAAATTAATAAGAGTGTGTGTGAGACATTGCATTGGTATTTTTTGTGACATTAAAAAATTTGGTTTTCTTTCACTGAACAGAACCTACAAATACAATGAAGTCTGTGTAATTATAAAATACAGACTCATTCCTCCACCGTGTGTTCTATAGAACATGTCATACTGTCATTTATGGTTAAAATCCTAAAAACCACAGAACATTTAATATTTCTGAGCACAGATGAAGAGTATTTTATGCCCTTTTCATAACGTCAGATGTACTTTATTGAGCTTGAGACGATAACATGCATCAAATACAATAGAAAAATAAAATGATAAAAAAACATGTAGAAAAATATTGATTCTATGATGATTTTCTAGCAGAAGATGCAAAAAGTGTCAGTAGTCAATAACAGACGTGTATGAGTAAAGGACATTACATTAAAAAAAAAAAAAGTTTAAATATTACAGAATGGGTCTGAGGCGTCATTACGGATGATAAAACAGAAAATATTCATGCCATCACTGCGTTAATGTTTCATGAAGGTCGTTTCCTGCATTTTTCCTTCAGGGCTTCGGTAACGTGGGTCTTCACTCCATGCGGTACCTGCACCGGTTCGGGGCCAAATGCGTGGGCATCGGCGAGATCGACGGCGCCATTTACAACCCGGAGGGCATCGACCCCAAACAGCTGGAGGACTACAAACTGGTACTACCACTTTATATATATATATATATATATATTATTGTTGGGAGATTAAAGTCTGAATTCAGACCTTTTTTAAAATAAAAATTTATATATTGGACCTTCGCTAAGTGTTAGCTTAGCGCTGTAAAGTTAGCTTTGTTGGTCTGTTTTATTAAATTATTCGTAACATACACTGTTCTCAGACCGTTAGTTCGATTTAGATATTTAAGTGTATTTTAAGTATTTAAGTAAGTTTGTTTGAGTTTTGTTGAATTTTTTTTAACATTGGTTTTGTTGAGTTTTTTAGCTAATGTTCTTCTGGTAACGTGGAAATATTGAATGTGTATGTTGCTAAGGGTATTGTGTAGAGTTACTTAGGCTAAGAGGCTACGTGTGTACGAAGGAAAGACTATATTTATTCTCAGATGTCAATATGACACTTTCCCAGATTTCAAAGGTCACCATGACGGAACCCTGTGGTACTCCTTCACAGTTCCTCTGTTGTTTCTCCTTGGGCTTAAACCTTTTTTTCTCCACAGCAAAATGGCACCATCGTGGGCTTCCCGGGGGCTCGGCCATATGAAGGGAACATTCTGGAAGCAGAGTGCCACATCCTGATCCCCGCCGCCGGCGAGAAGCAGCTCACGCGCCACAACGCCCCCAGTATCAAGGCCAAGGTCGGTACCGCCTCCGCCGCCACCGCAGATCGACCCAGAGCTTTGGAACATCTGTTCACGTGAAGGTCTTCTATTTTAGCTGCAGTCATTAAGGGTTTTTGTTTGCGTCTGCAGATCATCGCTGAAGGCGCTAACGGACCGACCACTCCAGATGCCGACAAGGTTTTCCTGGAGAACAACGTCATGGTTATTCCCGTAAGTGAAAAACATTGTAAACGCCATCTGAAACTGGGCTCCTGCCAGGTCCTGAAAAAGTCTTGAATTTAAAAATACAAGATATTAAACGCAGATTTGTAACGTCTTTAAAAGGTCTTAAATGTGATCCGGTTCGTCTTCGGTTCTGTTTCCAGGAACTCGTTCGCTCTTTTGTGTTTAAATGCGTTTGTTAAACGTCCAAACGGCAAAGAAAGTGACGTTAGCGGAATCGGTTCTGCCCGTTCCATGCCCGTTTATCCAGACTTCTGATGTGTGTGTGTTTTCAGGACATGTACCTGAACGCCGGTGGTGTGACGGTGTCGTACTTCGAGTGGCTCAAGAACCTGAACCACGTCAGCTACGGACGACTGACCTTCAAATATGAGCGGGATTCGAACTACCATCTGCTCAGTGAGTCCACGGTCACATGACGCCAAAATGAACCGCTTCAGCTCTGCTCGTAATTAGTGAAAACTCAATAATTATCAGGATTTGAACCTTTTTAAATACCATTTGGAGGATGTGATTCCATCTTTTTTTTTATAAAAACAAAACACTAAACGTGAACAAATGACCCTTTGACATAAAATAATGTTGAAGAAGCAGACGAAGCTGCCGCCCACTTTCCTTTTTCTTTTATTTCCTTTATATATATAGTTATGAAAGACTCTAAGTTTAATGTCTTTATTTATATTGTAAGTGAACTCTGATGAATTTATACTGAAAGAATTTTCCAAATAAACACCTAATTAATATATATTTATATATTTTTATGTTTATTAAACTTTTTCCAGCGCAAAATCTCAGTTTTTAACTTTTTTTTTCTTTTTTTCTAGTGTCTGTGCAGGAAAGTTTAGAGAGGAAGTTCGGTAAACAGGGCGGGCCCATCCCCATCGTTCCCACCGCCGACTTCCAGGCCAGAGTGGCTGTGAGTATTTACCCACAATCCAACAAGAATAATAATAATAATAATGATGATAATAATAATAATAATTGAACCCGTGTTAAAGTCGTGTCCTTGAACGTCTCTGTCCCCTTCAGGGAGCGTCTGAGAAGGACATCGTCCACTCTGGTTTGGCCTACACCATGGAGAGGTCCGCCCGGGTAAGACGTCACACACACACTGTGGGCGTGGCTTCACACATACGCCCTTAACCTACTTCCTGTAACCCGTGTCGTTTTCCGTCTTTCAGCAAATCATGCGCACGGCGAGCAAGTACAACCTGGGCCTGGACCTGCGGACGGCGGCCTACGTCAACGCCATCGAGAAGGTCTTCAAAGTCTACAACGAGGCCGGGCTCACCTTCACATAAGCGCCCAGTCGGAGCCCTGTAGTCCCTCCCCCCCAGGCCCCGCCCCTCCGCCATCACCCCTCCCACTCAGCCTTCAGAACATATCGGTGTTTACCACCACTGCGTAGCTTTTACCCAGCGTCCTGTGACCTCTGACCTCTGATTTCACTCTCAGCTCTTTTTTGTTTTTGAGATTATTCTCAGACGACGCCGACCCCGAGAGAATGACCCCCCCCCCCCCAAACAAAAACACAAAACCCCGTCTTCCTTTAGCTACGTAAACGTTCCCGACGTTGCTGTTGGATCCCTGAATGCGTGCCGGTTTCGTGGGACTGAACTACAGATGCCTTATATCAGAGAAATAAAGTGATTTAAAGGAAAACATTTAACGTCACATATATTTAAAGTAAATAAATATCCAACTCGTTTTCTCACCGTCGACTCTTTACTGTTCGTAGACGTCGCCCAGGTTTAGCTTTTCCCTCCCGACTCCTTCCCTTTTTTTTTCTTCCAGCCACTACTCGCCAAGGAAGGGGGCGTGGTCTGACGTCATGTGACCGTACACAGCCCTCCTTCTTACCGGTCCAGTTTTTTCACATGCAAGTTTTTTGTTTTTTTTTTGAAGAAATTACTGTCGTTTTTATTTTATTTTCATTGTTTTTGAGAACCAATAAAATGTTGGGAAAACAGAACAGTATCCGCTTGGTTTATTTATACATTTAGATTTTGTTTCCACGGCCGAGGACGTTATGTTTTTGCTGGCGTCTGTCTGTCTGTCTGTGCAATATAACTCAAAAGGTTATGGTCGGATTTTGAGGAAATTTTCAGGATTTGTTACCAATGGCACAAGGAAGAAAGGATTAACTTTTGGGGATGATCCGGAAGAAATTCTGGATCACTTTGAATGTTTCGTTAACATTGGGGTCAATGGGATCAAAAATTTAGTTTTTAGTAATTTTGGACCATCTTCAAATATTGTTAAAAATGGATGTAGACCACTTTAGAAAGCCATCTACATGTTTCTGGAGGTGTTTCGAGATCTTTCAAACCTTTT
>JAPSES010074082.1:0-10692 GCA_029822895.1 Maxillicosta whitleyi
TGTGTGTGTGTGTGTGTGTGTGTGTGTGTGTGTGTGTGTGTGTGTGTGTGTGTGTATATATATATATATATATATATGCATATGCTTACCACCTTTTTATGCAATGTATGCCATATTTATTTTTATTGTTATTTATTCAGCAAAGCATCTTTATGTAAACATTATTACTATGCTTGATGTGGCTGTTCTGACCCTCAGAGGTTGCATAATGTTCTTCTGCATTCTTTTAACTCTGCAATATTTGTTGCATAACATTTTATGATTTTTGAGCTGAGAGCAAAGCATACTTGAACAGGCTTTAAGATTTAGTTTCAAAAACATGCTGCAAAATACTACAAGATGGTAGCAACTGGAAAACTATTCTCGAATGTACATTTATTTTTTGCCAGTTCCAGTTTTTCCTGGACTCTGCACTTGTTACAGGTGGAGATCAGCACCTATCAGCCTGGCAGTGATGGTGTGTTATTATTTCAGATCCTGGCCCAGGCTCATCTCTTTATGGGCCAAGTTCACATACCAGGAACACACAGGGAAGCTCATCTGCTCAGAGGTCTGGGATGTCTGAAAGATAGCAATTTTTAAAAAAATTAATAAAACACATGATGCTGGCATGCAGCTCACGAAAACAAAAAAGAGACCACTGCAATTTCCTGTGAAATCATCATGTATGTATGACAGCCGTTCCATTCCTGCGTCTGTTGAATTCCAACACAAACACACCTTATTTTACTGAATAAACACCTGATCCAGGTCTTATTTAAGTAGGGGTTATATAAACACCACTGTGGACATCATTACCTTCTTACAATAGACAAAAGCAGTGCTATTTGTACTATAGTGTTATTATTTGGAATGCAAAACTAAATATTGAAACTGATGGACTTCTGCTCTGACAATGTTCCCAAATTCTGAGGTTCTTCTATCAGTTCAATGCTCCTGGACTCAGCAGGTCAGTAAAGGTGTGGATGACGGACCACCAGATGCAGACCCTGTCATGGTCAGTCCAATCTGCAGACCTGAACCCACTGTGAGAACTTCTGGAGGAACATGGATGATCCAAACCATGGAACATTACTGAGCTTCTTGAGTTTCTACACCAGGAGCTGCATAAAGTCGTCCAACAGTAACGGTGCAGAGCCAAGACACATGAAAGCTGTCACTGAAAATCAGGATTATTCCAACAAATATGGATGTGTGAACTTTTACCAAGGTATAACATTAATTTGGGTTGTTGAAAATGAATATGAACTGGTGTTATTTTTATTATATGAGGTCTGAAAACATCTGCATCTGTTTGTTATTTTGAGTATGTGCCATGTTCTGCAAATATATGCTCTAAATAATAATACTTTTATTTGGGCTTTGGAATAAATGGAGTCGTAGTTTAGAGAATAAAATGAAAATGTAAATTTAACTCAAACACATACCTATAAATGGTGATAAATAAAGTGATATATAAAGTGATAATTTTGCAGTTTTGTCTTGTTTTTTTCCAGAGCTGTATTTACCAATAGAGACCTATCACTGACACCTAGTGGTAATATTCATAAACACATGTCTTTCTTTAAGTAAGCCAAATCTCAAAACCCAGTCAGAAAAATGGACTATCAATATAAAAATGACGTGAATTAAAACAATGAATGAACGGAAACACAGTAGTTTATAGTTTAATATAGATTGAGTGCATATGATTATAAGATAGACTCATAGTTGTCTAAGATTTAGGGGCATTTAGGAGGATGTAACTTACATGTATAAGATAAGAGATAAGATAAGATCGTACTTTATTAATCCCAAAAGAGAAATACATACATACAATTACATACTTATATACAATCATCTTAATCATAACGTCTTAATGTGTATAATCATGAAATAAAATTAGCTGTTTTTGTTTCCTTTGAATGATTTGTTTATTACATTACATTTGGCTGATGCTTTTATCCAAAGCGACTTAAGATATGCAGGGATGTTTAGCGCAGAGAACATTGCCCAAGGGCCCACCTGGGATTTGAACTGGCAACCTTCCATACCCAAGTCTAAGGTGTTAACCACTAAGGTATCCAGTTGCTGTTTATTGATCACAAAGGACTTCTTTTTTTTTTTTCTTAAACAGACCATCCATTAAGATGCATTGTAAAACGATAATGAACAGATAGTGGAGAGCAACAGAATACTGACTGAGGTAGTCGCCCAAGGGAAGGATTACTCCTACTAAATACATCCTATGAGCCAAACCCAGAGACCATTCAACCAGTTGTAAGCTCCAGTTCAGTTGTCCATGTCACAACATATCACATATTGAACCTTTAGGCTTTAATATATGTTGTAAAATGTTTATGTAAATAATGGCAGAGAAAGTAAAAGCAGTTTTTCCAGATTTTGAGTTTGCCCGGGGGACTCTGTGCTTTCACTTGAAGCGCTGAACATTCTGAATAATTACTATGGGACCAGTTTAATAAAGAAGTGATGTATGATGACATGTTATCGTCCAAGGCTTTAGAAATAAATTAAACTAAAGCCTGTCTCACTGTTCATAGGTGCCTGGTTCAACCTTTTCACAGAAAAGCAGTAATCTTTGTGGAATAGCTGTCAATATTAATGATACTGAGGAACTGAACATAAGGATTTTATAGTTTTGTACAAATATTTACCTTTCTAACAAATGGGTCAATATGAAAACTAAATGTAAGATTCTCTTCCAACCAGATATCTAGATATATACACTTCGGAACCCTTCCCAACAGAGGAATCAAAGTGTAACTTCACTATAAGCACAAGCTGATTTTTGTCCTCAGCAGATTTCATTGCTAATATCTACATGTGTGCTGCAATAACATCTTTGCTAACAAGGCAAAATGAGAATCCCCAAAAGCTCACCTGATTGGTAGACAGTGTGCTGGTTGACAGTGCATTCAGGATTTCAGTTTGTGCATGTTATTTAATATTCGGTAGTAGTATCTCTTATTGGTGCTGCATTTTTGGTAGAGACCCATATAACACTAATGCTAAATCTAGGTATTGTGTGTATTACTGTGGGTAAAATGCAGAGACCAAACTACAGGGACAATAAACTAAGTTAACCTTGATCCCTTTAACCTTGGCTAAAATGTCAAGGTCATTAAAAGACACTTTCAGTGAGGAGTACAAAATGTTATGATGTTAATGCATTTACCCCAAGTACTTTGTTTTTGATCCAGCTTCTAAATAACAAAAAAATAATAATTTTAAAAAGCAAAAGAGTTGAAGGCAAAAAAAAAAAAAAAAAAAATAAAAAAAAAATAATAATTTTAAAAACAAAAATAGTTTAAGCCAAAAAAAAAAAAAAAAAAAAAAAAAAACCTCTTATGATTGTTGCAGTTTTTGAAAGCATTGTCATCTACAAAGAAAAGAGTTAATGAAGTACATTTGAGCACTAAGTGGAGTCAAGGTCTGATGCATAAAGAGATGGCATTTTATTTTGTGCAAAACAAAATATAATTGCATCACAGTGCTTAAAGTTTCTGGTCCTCCAGATACGGTTCTCTCTGTTAACTGTGAGAAGTATTGTAATAAAGTGCAGCAAACAAATTACTGTTTTTTTTTTCCCAGTGCAAGATTTGAGAAAAAGTTTGCATTTTTACCCAAAGTTCTTAATTTTTCCTACAAATATGGTCAGCAGTAGAATTCAACAAAACAAAATAACACAAACATTAGCATTTTACTGAAGAAGACAAGACTTTTTATATTTTTATTTCTGTCTGAAAATATCTTAAGTGTACATGTAATGTACGATACTCAGTGCAGGATGAGATTCAGGATCTGCTCCACCAGTCGCCGGGTCAGTGGGCTGATGGGATATTGAGGCGGCAGCTTCTCTTCCAGACAAGACAGATTCACAGAGTACCTGAAAGGTAGAAAGTGTGGGTAATCTCTCTTCATAGAGCAATGACTGAGAATAAACACCTTCCATTTGTATGTAGTTCTTTTCCTGCTTGTTTAGATTATAAGATAAAGCTAGATTGGATGAACCTGAACTCCTCTCTGAAGTGGGACTGGAGGTGCTTGGACATCTGGGTGCTGTACTGAAGACCAGCCAATAGGAGGCGACAACGCTGGAACAGCAGCACAGAGTGCACTGGACTCAGAACCACATCTTGTGGGTCTGACAGAGACAGAACCAACTGCTTTGCTTGGTAACCGATGAAGGACAACTGCAAAGACAGAGTGGATTTTATAAGCCCACCCAATTCACTCTCACCTCCTATCGTCTATGTATAAGATCAAATCTATCTTGATGTAAAGAAAATTGATGCTGTTTTTCATTTCGTTTTGTTTTGGGCTGATAAGATTTGTTAATAATGCCAATAATTTGTTGACAGGAGGACCCTACCCCACTAGTAAGAGGAGGGGTTTCTCTTCAAAAACAGGTCAAGCATTAGAAACATGCTGAAATATTATATAGAGAAAAAGCATCATGCTCAACAATGATCTGGGCCAAAAAGTAAAACAGTTTCTACTGTTTTCTAAGAAATTAGTGTAAGAATCTGATAATGTGTTTGGCAGGTTGATGTGGATAATCTACACACAGGGGTCACCACCCTTGGTCCTTGGGATCTACAGTACTATCCTGCATATTTTAGATGTGTCCCTGTTCCAACACACCCTATAATCAAGCAGGAAGAAGGAAACATCTGAAACATGCAGGATAGTTGATCTCAAGGACCAGGGTTAGTGACCCCTGATCTACACAATATAATATCGTGTGAAGTGTAATAAAACAAATTTACCAGGTGAGGATGAGGCTGAAGGACATGAAGCATCCAACCAACAGATAAAACGTTGTCATCGGACGAATACCTGCTGGTCTGAAACATATGAATCAAAACAGAACTTATCCTTTTACATGACTTTGTCTGACCTCATTTCAGCCGACAAACTACAATACGTTTGGGTAAAAAGGCTGCTGACGTCAGGTGAGCATTAGACAGGAGTGTGTGAACAGCTGTTGGACGCCAGTGTCTCAGGTATGTAATGCCTGACTGAGAAACAACAGGCAAACCTGGATCATCTTCATAGTTCTATTACCACAGCCTGAAGCGTCTGCCCAATGAGATGAGGAAATGTTGTCATGGAGCTTTTAGCAAAAACAAAGTTAACTTACTGAAACCAAGACATCCCACCAGTTTACCCCCTCATATCAAAACTCACCTCATGACCTAAAAGCAACAGCTCAAAGAGCAGAGAACAGGCAGCCTCCAGATACTCAGCAAGAAAGGCCTGAAGCTGTGACAGAGAGGGAACCAAATGTCATACAAATAACAAAAACACATGGAATGATATGATCATCATTTCCACTGATTACCATTATCAGGATTATATATCATAGCCAGTTGTATATTCTGTTTAAATGGGTTTATATTTAGCTCATATGGATTATGATGTAGAATTGTACACTGTATAATAATTACTATATTGACTGATGTTGATATATGTTGTAATAGTACAGAATGATATAATTTTTGTGTGGTAATGTAATAAAGGTGTGTGATTAAGTAAATATTAAACTTCTCCCACTCGTTTCTAGATGTGTAAATAACACTAAAATTGTATTAAACATTTTTGTTGAATAAAATTATAAATTTTTAGTTTAGTTTTGTTGGTGGTGTCTTGTGCTATTTTTATGTCTGAAATAAACATTCATTCATTCATTCATTCATATCAGTTTACCTCAGAGTCAGTCGCAGATCCCTGGTTCTGTGTTTGTAGCTCTGGATCACATATCAAGGCAAGCAGCATTCTGGAGGTAAGGGCACCTCTACATGGAGTGGAAAAAGAATTTAAAGTTGGCAACGTTCTTTATTTTTCTCTATGTGAACTAATATTGTTGATTTTGATGTAATTTTACTCCACAAACAGAAAGCCTTAAATAATAACCTGATAAGACAATTTTATTAGATTTTTGTATGTATTATGTTGTTTTTGCGAAAAGAAAAAATCAAATGTCATGGTCTGTTTTGTTCATTAGTTTCTATAAAACTATGTGAAATATAATATTTATTACAGAGACCCCTGACTAGTTTTGCTATTTTCTAAGTGTTAAATATAAAGAGAGGTGAGATTTTTACTTTTTGGCAGACAACAGGTTGAATCTGGCTGGTTCCACGTCTGTCTCTCTGAACATGGCAGCGAGTGTCTGGACGATCAGAGTACTTAGTCTGAATAGAAACAACAACATGGGTGTTGACGTCAAAACCAAAGCCACAAATACAACAGAAAACAGTGTGATAGAAAAAAAATGTTTCCTAGAAATGACCACAGTTAATGACCACTGGTGCACAACACTAGTGTAGTAGTGTATCAATATAAGAGATGCCCACTACAAACAAACACATTTAGATAATACAAGATATAGGGATGAGGGTTATTAATTGTCATCATATGTACATATGATACACTGTTGTTTATGGATAGATTTCTCTCTTTGAGTTATTTATTATTTATTTATTTGGCCAGCACAATTAAGAAACACAAAGGTAAAAGATTACACGTGTATTTTTGTGCATGTATATGTACTGTATGAGTGCGTGTGTGAATAGATATATAAATATAAAAGAGCAATGTCAAAGGAAGAGGGAGATAAATCTATATTATTAATAACATTTCATGGCGAGGGGGTGGGATTAAATTAGTTGCACTTCTTCCCAACCCTTTTTTGGCATGTAAATGAAATTTTTGTGCTGTTCTTCTGTCTAAGTTTGTCTTGATTGTTGATTTTTGTATTAATATTTATGTTTTGCTTCTTCATATATATTGTTACATTTCTTTGCATGTTCAGAATAAATTACTAAATCTGATCATTCAAAATCCATAAAACACTATGTTTCTATCTAATTCTTGTGGTGAGATACACACATAGTACTGAACCAATAGTAAGAGTTCCATCATGATGTAAAAATAATCAGGAATGTTTTGGAATGAGTCTGACACGTTAAACTGCTGTCAGATTAGACATGTGCATGTCTGGAAAGACCTTTAAATGGCATTAAGTGTGTTGTGTAAAAAAAAAAAGCACCTTACAGCCCAGGTGGCCGAGTGAACCCTGATTCTATCTAAGCTCTGAGATCACACACAGATGCATAATGAAGCTTACAGTAGTTGATCTGTTGTGTAAACTCCAGTCTGACAGCCGTGAAGGGAATCCTCAAGTGTTCGAACCAGGAAGACACACAACTCACTAGACTGGAACACACAGAAACATACACATAAAACTAAATGAATGAATGAAGTCTTCATCAACACATATGAGCAATATTTAACCATATTTAACCATCCTATGACAAAACAGCCTGTCATCTTCTTCTTCTCCTTTGGTCTTTTCCCTTCAGGGGTCACCACAGTGAATCAGTTGCCTCCATCTAATCCTGTCTTCTACATCGTCTTCTCTCACACCGACTACCTTCATGTCCTTTTTCACTACATCCATAGTTGCCTGTCATATGATTGTAATTAAATAGTGTTAGGTTGAGTAGTCCTACACAGCCCACTTACCATCATTCTAAGAGTGTCCACATAAATATGGATGTAGCCTAATATATATATATATATATATATATATATATATATAATATTTGTCATGTTCTGACCATAAAAATTATTTTAAACCAATACAACTGTGCGGTTTCTGCAACTGATATTGTGTTATTTACATATTGACAATAACTGACATGAATATTTTTATCATAACAGTATTTCAAACTAACAAGAAATGGAAGTCCTACCGGGTGTAGATGTAGTAATGAGTCTTCATATTTTTGTCCATATAGTGTTTCATGGTGTGTGTGTGTGTGTGTGTGTGTTTCAGTCTTGAGGTTCTTACTCTCCAGAAGAGTTTGCGTAAGGTGATGTTTCGATGAGCAGCTGTCCTCAGCTCCTGTAGCAGCATGTACAGACTCTCCATGTTGATCCCCTCCTGCAGAACCTCTGCACTCAACTGACCAAACAGATGTGCCGTCCGCTCCCAGCTGTATAAACAAATAATCACACAAATAATCACTGTGCCTCTGTTACAGGTACAGACAGTATTTTAGCCACAGGTCTTCTACCTGATGACAGGAAGTTCCTTTCCAGTAGAGGTTCCAGATGAAACATAGTACTGCCTTGTATAGAGTGGGTCTAACAGGAGGGTTGACCTCTGAACTCACACAAAATACACACAATAAACACATATCCATCAGATTTTAGTTTAATTACCCTATGTGAAGGCTGAAAGTTTAATTATTTATAACTCAGAAAACCAGTGATCAAGTAAAAATTGTGATTAATGATCCAAGTGAGTGAAAATGCATTTGTGAGATTAATAATTAATCATAAATTACATTGTGAAATGAAATGGAAAACATTAAAAGAAAAGTGCCACACGATGCCAGTTTTGTTTTTTCACAAAATTAATCAACCAATCAAACTTTATTGCAGACTACAATAACACAAAGACAAAAGTGCTTTACATCTAAAAACCTGATTAAATTGCAAGATAATAACAGATTAATCTAATTTTTAAAAAAGCATAAAACAGTAAGACAAAACACACAGTGATAACCCCACCCCCACAGATTTAAAAGTGCCTTAAGAGTGTCTCAATGCAGAGGGTTAAATCTTAGTCTGAACAGGCACCACACTGAGTCTACAGTCGAACTCACGATAATGAAGCTGTTCCAGGAGCTCTGCAGATGGAAGTAAAGTTTGGACGTTGGTGAAACAGCGTACAGATGCAGCTCAGCCTCCTTTACCTCGCCGCTGTTTTTTCTCAACAGACGTGACAGAACTGAGCCGATCCTCCTCGGCCCCTGCTACATCACACAAAGCATGATATGTGGAAATTATCAAAAAAGATGCACAGAGATTTCTTCAACTTCTAGTCAGTTTCTAAATGTTCCTGTTACAAACATCACAGGATTTTTCTTACTTTGACAGTGACAGCTAAATATATTTCAATAATAAGGACACAACATGAACAGAAGCTCTTTAAAATACATGTTGAATGAGGAGCTAGCAGATTATAATGTGTTTAACATCAGGATTAAATTAGTCTGGGTATAAATTGTATTGTTTTTTAGGACTGTATGCCATATTAACATTACACATTACCAACATTATCTGTATAAAAAAACTAGCAGTGATGGTACAGGTCATCCATCCATACCTGTCCAGACTCAGAGGTCTTCAGACGCTGACTGGAGTTTGTCCAAGGAGATGTGGGGGAGGTGCTGGTGGACTTGAATGGTGCTGCTGTAGTGGGGGGGTGGGTTGGTGGATAAGGGACCCGCAGGAGTCCCAGGGTCTCCGAGTCCGGACAGGAGGCAGATCGGGTGGTTTTTAAAGTGTGAATGTGCTCTGATCCTCTTAATTAAACAGAAAGAAAATGGATGTGAAGTTGATCAGGAGCCACATAAAGAAAAATATGATCTCAATTTATATGTTATTATGGGGGTATTTTACCAGACTGACCCACTTGAGATCAATTTGGGCTGTAACTAAAATGATTTTGACACTGTCATTTGTTAATATCTTCAGTGTAATATTAGCATCTCACAAATTCATCTCACAGGCCGGATTGGACCCTTTGGTGGGCCTGTTTTGGCCATATGTTTAATACCCCTGAGGTAGATAAAAACAGCAACAAAACATTAACTACTAGAGAATAAAAGCAAACACAAGCACAAAAAACATGTGGTTTAGTAAAAATAAATAACAAAAACAAACAGAGGTGGGAGTTTGTTCATATTACAGAACATACTTTGCTGGCTCCAATACCTGAAAGGTAAAAATGTGATGCTTTTCTTTATCATATTTCTTTGAAAAGTGAATTTTTTACTTGTTGTGTAGAAACAAAAAGACCAGACATCACAGAATATATATATAAATAAATAACAGTCTAATTAAAGTGTAATTTTTCCATCAGGCAGCTTCATTCACAGGCTGCAAACTGCTCCATATCCCCAAAGATGTGAAGCAGTTCCTCTGCATGTCTAATGACTTCCCACAGGTAAAGTACACTTGAGCCGTAAGACACTGATGACATGGCAGTGTTTGCACCACACTCATTAGTTTTACTGTAGTGATGCATTTGTCGTCACCAGGCAACAATTCAACGCTGAATGACAGCAACTCTGTTTGCACTTCCTGTCAGTATCTGGATTCATGCACAGAGGATGTTTTTAGCACTTAGACCCCAGGAGACGCCACTGAGTACAAACACCATGAAAATATCATCACAGATTCAACAAATAACAAACCGATCTAAAACATGTCCCTCGTTTTACTCACTACCACTGAGCAAACCTGCGTAACATGTATATTATTTTTAAAGCAAAAGTAGCAACCCAGGCGTCACTGTTATGTAGAGTATAGCAGCTTACTGCAAGGCATGCTGGGGGTTCATGTTTAGAGTTGTGTTTTAAGGTTATATGGTTTAAGTTGTTCTGTGTTATTAATGTAATTGTCTAGTGTCTATTTATTTTGTTATTATTTATTCTGTGTGGAAGGGAACCGTGGACCAGACGGACGTGGGCCGCTATGGCTCCGGTTCCTGGGTTCTGTGTTAAGTGTACTTGTTTTCCTGTCAATACAATAATTATCAAAATAAAAGTTCATATCAGAAGCAAGAAGTTCTCTGACTTCACTCTACAAGATCACTGCTTGCCACAAATATAT
>JAPSES010074083.1:0-10692 GCA_029822895.1 Maxillicosta whitleyi
TACCATTACTTCATCATTACATTAGTACCATTACTTCATCATTCCTTACATTAGTACCATTACTTCATCATTGCATTCGTACCATTACTTCATCCTAACATTAGTACCATTACTTCATCATTCCTTACATTAGTACCATTACTTCATGGTACCTAACAAAGCAGAGGTGGACCCTTTGGACCACATTGGACCTGAGATCATTGCCTCACTCTTCTCACTGGAGCTGTTGTTGTCACTGTCTTGTAATGCATGCAGAAATGACCAAAAATAGTCACTTGCCCGATAAAGGGTTAAGAGCGGAACCGAGGCAGCTACCAAGTATGCGAGGTACTGTTCTCCACTCTGTTAGAGAACAACAAATGTTCTAATTGTGTCTATATGTTTGTTGTTTGTAAGAGTTGAAGTGGTTTGAAGTGTGTCTCCATATGGGCGGTTAATAAAACTGTCAAATCTGATCTGATCTCCTATAAAACATGCTAATGGCTGCTATTAATTTTGTGAGATAAAATGATAACTGTCATCGGCACATTTTATTAGCTGTAACTAATTGAATTACAAATTATGCGTTTGATGAAAATGCGGCCGCTGGTTTAGCTGATGCTTTAAAAAATACAGTAAAAGCATGAATGTTTAAAACTGAAGGTTTTATATTTTAATAATCCTAGAATTAATAAGTTGTATGAAAGTGGAAAGAAAGCATGACCTGACTGTAATTTCTTTTTTAGCATAATCCATTTTGGATGCCAGGCTAATTTAATTAGCTTGTGGTTCAGTATCACAAATGTTACCTAAGGGAGTTTATATAACCTTACGTATAATGATCAGCTAAATCTCTGTCCATGTTATTGATATTTTTTGCAAAACACTTGGTCCTCATCCACTCAAACATTAAAATGAAACACCTTCTAAAGCAGGGGGGGTCAAACTCATGTTGGTTCAGGGGCCACATCCAACCCAATATGACATGAAATGGGCCGGATCATTAAAATAATAACATAATAATATAGATATAATATCAATTCCACAATTATATGTGTAATTACTATGGTTTAGCATGAAAAAAGTAAAAATTGTATTATTAAAATGTTTACATCTACAAACTATCCTTTAAAAAACATGAACAAAAAGACATTTATTAAGAAAAAAGGTGCAATTTTTTATAATTTATGCCATTATTTGACCTCAGTTCCTCATTTTCACATGTTCATTATAACGTACAGATCACAGTGGATCTACAAATACACAAAATATTTAATAACAGGTAGAATATTGGTACATTTACATTTAATTATCTTGGTTGTTCACATTTTTTGTAAAAGGCTAGTCTGTAAATGTCAACATTTTTGTGTAATTTAACTTGATTTTTACACTTAAACAAGGGGGAAAAAATGTTTTTCATTATTTATAGGTTATTATGATAGCTAGTGTTTTATTGGTCTGACCTAAAATTATTTGAACATTTTTGATGGTTAATTTCTGCAGTGTAATTTTTGTATTTCACTAATTCATCCCGCAGGCCGGATTGGACCCTTTGGCGGGCCGGTTTTGGACCCCGAGCCGCATGTTTGACACCCCTGTTCTAAAGTGATGATTTGCAAAATGTGTTTGTATTGTAAATGCAATCCAGGAAAGTATTACATAATCACTGATACATTGTGTAATGAACCTGCAGTGTTAGGGCGACCTTTTTTTTTTTTTTTTTTTTTGGCTACTGCTATGATTTCACATATTAACTGGCATTTCTGCAGGAACTGAAATCAAAAAGAAACACCAGATTCATAAAATATCCATTACCCCTGCATCTCTGTCCTCTTGGTCAAAATCAAGACTGAACCAGTGATTCCAGGCACAATAAACTAAACTAAATAATTTATTTTGGCTGATGTCATTATATTAATGCGTGTGCTGATGTCAGCATATCAATTGCCTCTATATACAGTATGTGCCAAGTTTAAAGTAAATTGAAATTAAATTGATGTTTTTATAGACTTTTGAAATGTTGCCCATTATAAGTAAATGAGAGAGAAAAAAAAGATTTTAAAAATTCATTAAAATTTTGAACTTTGACCTACTTTTCCCATAATGTAACCACATGGATTCTGTGTCAGTAGAAATCTATAAACTTAATTTAGTGTGAATTCAACCCATAGTTTTGCTGCTACAGTGTTAACAAACAAACAGAACCAAAGACAATACCCTTTGTCTCCCTTTCCAATCGGGCTGGAACAAGTGAGGGGGTTGTATGTACGATTCCCAGTTGCGTGAAGCCCTTCTGTGTTTAGTATGCCTAATTATAGTTTTTTCTGGTTTCCCCTTAACATCAGAAACAGGTTGGAGTTGGTCCCTGAGCACCTTTTAATGACAGCTCACTGCTGCTAATGTGCTAACTGCTAATGCTAATTACTATGTGTCTGGAGTGAAGTGACTGGATAGCTTAGTGGTTTAGTGGTGCGGAAGGTGTGCAGTTCGAATCCCAGGTGGGCCCTTGGGAAAGGCCCTTTATGCTATACATACCTATACCTTATAAGTCGCTTTGGAAAAGCGTCAGCCAAATGTAACATATGTTTAGGCTCACTGGTAATATATGAACCCAATTTGATATGAATTCAACCAGTAGTTTTGCTGATAGAGTGTTAACAAACAAACAATAATAATAATAATAGTAATACCCATTGCCTCCCCTTCAGCTGGTAGGGTAATGAAAAAACTAAACTGTGCAGCTCTTTTTAAAATATTATTAGCAAAATGAAAATGTGATTAAATGTGATGTAATGTGTTTTTTGATTGGTAAAATGCACACTGATTTATAAAGTGACCTTTATCCTTTAAATATTGAATTGGATACCTGTTTGGGCTATCTTTTTTATGCTAGTTTTTAGGTTAAATAAGATGGTGTCTCTTATTTAGAACCTGTTATTATTAAGATTTCTGATCCTATTGGATGCTTTGCCACTATTTACACACGTTTGTCAATTGAAAAGATAATTGTATGAGCCGAAACAGTTGGCATTTGTGGCAAAAGACAGGAAAGAAACATCCAACATGATGCATGTCACTCTTTCTGAAGTTAAGTCCCATTGGGTAGACCAGAAGGGGGCGGGGCTTCAGCTCTTCATTGTCAAGGCTTGACTGTTGACTGCATCATGGATCGTTACCTTCTCCACCTGCCCTGCCCCCTGAAGACGAGGCAAGGGGTGTTGTTTTTGGTTCAGTTTATACAACAGCACTCGATAACCCCCAAATACACACAGAAATGTCATGTAAATAATGTAAATATGTCTTTTTTTTTCTCTCACTGCCTGTTATTTTTATAGAATTTTCTGCACTTTACTATCGCACTGCTGCTGTAACTGGAAATTTGGGATAAATAAAGTATCTATCTATCTTATTTTTTAATCCCCCCCCCCCCACACACACACACACACACACACACATTTGTGTATAATGCAAAACTATTGGTTAAATTCATAGTAAATTGACTTCATAGACTGCCAGTGACCCAGAAATAGATTTTGGGAACAATAGGTCAAAGTTAATAATTTATCTGCATTTTTAAAAACTGCCCATTTACTTCTAATGGATGGAATATGTGCAAGGGGTGGGGTTTGTTGTGCCTGGCACCAGTTGTTTTGGTGTGTTTCTAGTGAATCTTTAGAGTGTTTCAGCACTAAATGTGTTCAATGCATTCACTTCAACCTGCAGAAGTTTGTAAAATGCTTTGTTAAGGCTGTTGTAAAGCCATATGATGTTCACAAAAAAAAAAAAAAAACAACAAAAAAGACTTCAGCCACATTCAGCTGTCGATGCCTGTGAATAACTGTCAGATTAATGCTTTGAGCGTGCATCCCAGTGGACGTGTAGGAGACATCCCTCCTTCCATACAGCATCAACAAGTTCCAGCTTATTAAAACGGCTGTTATGTTATATTATCATCCACCTATGTTCTGTTTTTTTTTTTTTTTTTTTTTTTTTTTATCGTGTCTTCTGTTATGTAAATATCTGTGGGGCTGTGAAAGAGGTGACACCTTGAGTGGATTTACTTCATTTAATGGGTTGCTTTTCCCTGCGATGTTAGTGATTTTTTTTTTTTGTAAGACCCTCCTCCCCTCCCGTCCAGGAAGCTTTGAATATTTGCTCTTGATTACTGGCAAAACCCTGGAGCCCTAAAAATGGAATTTGGGACAGCCCTACTAAATATAAAGCCTGATGGCCTGACATTGCTTCGTGTTGTTATGGAAGTAAATCACAAAGTACATCAGTAGACTGATGGAAAGGTGGTCTCTGATACGATCTAATCAGTGATTGGTCGATACTGCTGTCATTCAAGTATTTAACCCAGTGGTTTCCAACCTTTTTTGGCTTATAACCTAATTTCAACAGACCAAAGCAGTGACATTTTTTTGTGAAAATTAATTAATTTTTTTTAATCATGTAATAATTTCCCGTACCGTATTGCAAATATAGTTAATTTTAGATGATATTTAGGCTTTATAATGCATAATATCCTACATATACTCTGTTTTGGTCTGGTTTTTTGACTGTGACTGTGTCTGAGCACGTTGTCTCAGACATTATATCCTGCATTTTATTGGAATTTGATTTTTATTAGGAAAAGACTGTGATGTTTGACTTAATATAAATATATATGAATATGAAATCTAATATGAAATATATCTCGAATCATTGAAAAATATTTTTTTATTAGTAATTCTTTTGTTTATTTTTGATCAATTAATAGAAATTTCAGGTGAAATGCGTTAAGCCTTGAAGATCCCTGGGATTAACTAAAAGCTGCATCAGAGGGATGAGTCTCCACAGCACAAAAACATGGGTGAAAAATAAATGCAGAAATCTAATGTCCTCATACCATTTCAATTATAATATACACAAAGGGAATTATAGACTTATTGTTCAGTGAAGATAAAAAAAAAAACAAAACATCAGGCAACGCAACTTTAACCTGACATTGTTCCCGTGGGTGTGGGTGTATTTTATAAAACAAGGGTAGCACAGACACATTTGGACAGTTTTCTGTTTTGTCTGTTTGTAATTTGTTTGCATGACAATGACCTGAGCTGAGCCATCTGCTTTAACGGCTTATATAACCAATATGAAACAAGGCTGTGTCCAGTAAATGAAATGCAGAGGTGAGTGCAGCTCATTACTCACTGTCACAGTGCGAGTGACAGGTACATCAGCCCTGAAAATGCACACAGAGCTATTTATAAATAACAGTGACAAGAGCTTGAAGTTGAAGTCCCATTTCATGTTTTTTCAACTCCCCTGTTCTTATCACGCTGTTCTCTGAACAGCTGGCACAGATGCAGCAGAGGATCCCTTGTGCAAACACTGCGACATAATAACCTCTCCTTCATAGCTCCATTCCACCTTAAAGTACACACACATGTGCTGAAACGCGACACGGCACCCTTGTCTACCTGTCACACACTTTTTTCCCTCAGAGCGACTCCCATCTGAGGTTTGTTTTAATTGGTCACAAGTCTCCCCAGGGTGGGAGTCACATCTAACTGCAGACACTAATGGTTTACCAGGGGAGCTGCATATTCAACACAGAGTTCAACTCAGCCTGGACCAACCCCCGAGCCGCACGCCAGTCCCTATTGGATGGCAATTGTGAGGGTCTCAACCGAGTAATCGTATTGTCGTCATCTGTGCTCGCAGTAATGAAGCATTTGTATCATTTATATCTTTCCACCGTGTTGAGATGCTCACAGGAAATAGACCATAGTGGATTGACGATATGGTTTAATGTTGGCCTCCAGGGATGAAACTGAAATTTGATAGGAGTTTTTTTTTTTTGTTTTGGTTCTTTGTAAAGCTTTCAGTAATAGGTTTGATAATGAACTGGACTCTGTTTTCCACCCTGCATGCTTTTCACTCTTATGTAATCTTATCAAAGTCAATAAGAAAGTCAATAAGACAGAGAAAATGTCCCTGACAGCACCGTGACCTTTGGTTGGTGGGCTCGGCTCTGGTTAGGCTTCTGATTGGACAGTACAGAGCTCACCCAATTATCTCATCAAATGAACAAATGCTAAGAAACGCCGGTGTTACTCTATGCTTTCGTTGAAACACTTCATCAAATAACACCACACTGTCATGGACTTGTGCTTCGTTATTGACACAGTGCTGTCTTTATATGCACAGTAGATTCATCATCAGTCGTATCAGAACCAGAATCTCTTTATTGTCATTGTAAAACTCTCAGGTTCAGTGCAAGAATTTACATGAGAAACAAAAAATAGCAGTAAAAAGGCAGTTTTTTTCCATTAAAAATATAGAAAAGTATTGCAAACTAATAAGAATATTTGAAAAAAATCGAATTTAAGTTGTGCAAATGACACGAGGAGACAAATATTGTGGGATAAATAGTGTGAAAAATGCCTCAGGACCCCCTTAGATGACACGCCTTCAGCACTCGCAAAGATATACTTCAGCAAATCTCACCCCCCCATTCAAAATTTCACGCCACTGCCTCTGGCGTAGGTATAGCCCTGGCAAAAAAGTCCTTTTGTGACACGTTTATTGTAAAGAAAACATGAAGAAGCGTGGGTGGTTTGTTATAACGGCCATCTTAATATTACACAGGCACTTGATTTTGATGAGGGTAATAAAACTTGGACATATGTTGAAGTACATTTTCTACTAGTAAAAAGGGAACAGACTTTTCACCAGGAGCAAAGGAGCGATGCTATTATGGATAATGTAATCACAGATAGGATTAAATGTTGAAACTGTGGGTTCATGGTTTAAACTGACATTTTAGTTGAGATGATCAGAACTTCCCTCCTTCAGCACTGAATGAAAACATGGCCACATTCATCAGTACAGTTGTCTGTGACAACTAGGATATCAGAGCTCATGTGGTATGTATGCAACGTTGCCTAAAAGCGACTGTATTTGTGATGTATCGTCTTCGGTCGTACACGGATAAACGCGTAGACTGTGTACGCTGCCTTGTTTGGTTTTAAAGATTTAATGGAGCAACTGAGCAATCTCAGCAACTACGGGCGGAAGGCGGGGTACACCCTGGATGAGCCACCAGTTCATCACAGGGCATTCTATTCTGTTCTATTTTATTATATATTATTCATAGGTGGAGCCTTCACCTGTCCATTGATTGACAGGTCTGAGTCGACTGTTTTTTGTTGCAGATGCAGTAGATACCAGTCTGCATTTTCCTAACCGTACATACATCTGAGACGGCTGCAGTGTTTTCCATTATTTACCCTGACTGTTGCCTAAATTTTTCAACCGGAGATTTATAATATACCAAAAATAAAGTAACTCCAAAGCGTCTGTGTATCTCCTGGAGCAACAGCTCACACGCTTGTGGGTGATTCTTCACTGTCTGAAGTCGTCATTTCTTGCCATTATTTGTTGAACAGCAGCACATTTCACAAACTCTGCAAATGAACACGAATTGAAACTGAACTCTATAGTGCACAAAGATGGTAAAGAGTCACTAAATAAACATGTTTGTGCTGTAAAATACTCAGACCTTTTGGAACGAAAAACAAGTAGGAAAGTCAGGACAGTGCAGCTATTTCATGATGCATCGATCGCTCTGAAAAAGGAGATTATTTGACAAATCAAGATCGATTACAATTTAAGACAGTGAGATCGCACAGGCCTTTTCTAAATGCATTATTTTTTGAAAGCTGCTACTTCGAATTGAGTTCTTCAATATATTACGGTGCATATTTGGTGCAATAAAACCCTGTCATTAAGCGAACGAGATGAGAAAGCAATGCAAAGTACATCACTCATTTGAGCTCCATTTTCTTTTTTGTTCCAAGTCTAATTTACATTTGTTTGCCGCGAGCCCGTTTTTGCATGATTCATCCTTGCTGTAGACAACTGGAGGGACCATTATTCAAAAAATAAACTGAGGCAGGGTCTGAAATCTAAGCAAAATAAAGGATTACAATGCTAAGGTAGCAGTTTCTTTGCCGCAGTCGTCGCTGCTGGCCAAATTTGTTTCTGATTTTGATGCGAGTCGAGGCTATCGTCTTTGTTTAGCCGAACAATGAGTTGCAGGTTTGAGGACTGTTCATGGGCAAAAATTAATCAGCATCCAAGATTTTCTGTATATTCAAGAGTCTACAAGGAGAGCAACACACACACACACACACACACACACACGAAACATATGACAGGGTATGATTCCACCTCATTCTCATATTCCATTAACAGGAGCATGGCCTTGAATATGCCGTACGTGGCAGATTCCACCCCAAGCTTCGCTTTTCTATGCTCTTTTCTCATATATCATCTGAGTCAAAGAAGTAAATAAATAATAGCATCGCCGCTCATGAAAACTAGGTTTAATTATCCACAGGCAGCTTAATGGGAGGTGGGAGTGTTGTTTTTTTTTTTTTTTTTTGTTTTGTTTTTTTTTTTTTTCCAAGGGGTGACAACCTCTGTGCCTTGAAACCGGCTCCACGCACAGAATCACACACACACACACACACACACACACACACACCCAGACAACCAAGAAACCAGCGAACACAAAGCAATTCATCATGGTGTCACAGGGGAATCGCTGAGGAGGACTCCTGTGTAAAAAGCTCTTGAATTAGAATTCTATTTCACATGTTTACTGTACTCTAACTTGTCGGTGAGGTTTGTTAGGCGAGTGGGATGAAGTGGCCCTTCGTTTTGCAGTAGGCAACATGACTAAGCCACAGTTTTTAGAACTTGCGCGAACAAGTGTTTTTGACTAAGCACATCGCACTTTGAGAATGTACATGTCTCCAGATGGAAGCCCTGAAGAGTGACTCCTGATTCTAAATTACTCCTATTATTTGAATATATTAGCCCCTTTTCCACAGGACTTCTGTTCGGGGAATATTTCACCTTTATTTTGGAACGACGTCTGTCCCACCTCTGTAACGCCTCTGAAGGTAGTAACAGAACTCTGATAAAGGTGGAATCATGATTCAGGAACGCTATGTAAAAGGAACAGCGGTTAGTGAGCGGTCAATGAGGACAACTTCGGGCACAGGATTGTAGTCATGCTAACATTTGTGGAACGGTGAAAGACGGGAGAGGTTAGCAACGCCACTATACCTCAGGGTATTCATAATGCGATAGTTAGTTATAAGAGAAGTTATAAGTCATACTATAACAGTGTTTTACAACCTTGGGGTGGCGTCGCCTGGAATTTGAAATGGGCATACCTGGAATTTCTAGTAACTAATAAAAATTTAGTAAAAAATATTTGGCGAGTTGACAGAGACAATTACTATCCATAAAAGACATGACAAAGTGAGGCTGAAACTGAAACACTGTTGTTCTGTTTGTCTGTCAAATGTTCACTGTGGTCAGTTTCAGATGCTGCAGCTCTTTCATAATTTATAGTTTAATAAATATTAGATTAGATTAATAAAGTTGGACTGACTGTACATACCCTGACCAAGGAAAATAAAATTCTCACTTGTGCAGTAATCTGAATCTGTCTTTTCTGAATCCGTTAATATGTTAAATAGACTAAATGTGTCTAATGTTTATTTGTAACATAGTACAGTAAACTATTACATGATCCTAAACAAATTAATTTTAACCAAATAGAAAAATGTCAGACCAAAAAAAGGTTGGGAACCTCTCCTGTGTATGTTGTGCTGCCCCTTTCATTCCGGAATGCAGGTCTTCTGTATAAAAGTGTCACCTCTGTTAGTCCTTTGGCTTGGCTGTGTAAATTCGTCAATGTTTTCACAAAGGTGGGATCACCATCTTACCTTTTTTTTTTTTCGCAGGATCTTTGTGTAAAAGTGGCTATAGATTGTTACGTCCATTATCCAGCCAATATATGAGCTACAGGTGTCCCAGTGTGATTCCTCTTTTTAGTCTCTAGGAAACAATATTCCTTCCAACAGATGGTGATTTTATGGTGAAAAAACCCCCACTTCTAATGCAAACGCGAGTAAAGAAAAATGTTAGACTGAATTCAATGAAGCATTTATGAGATTTGTTGAAAACAGTGTATTTATTTTTCTGTCAAGAAAATACATTTCCATGACAGCCAGTTCAGAAAATTGCTACGGTTTATTACTACACTCCCCTGTGGAAAATAGACTGGCATGGATAGTCTAAATGAAAGCTGCCAGTTCTGGAACTTATATGTTCTAATAATTTAATAAGCCATGTCATAGAATACACAATGGTTTTTACCAAAATTTAGGGGTAAAGTAAATGTTTTCTATGATTTAATTCAAACACTAAAACTTTTAATGTATTTGTAGATTTTTTATATGCAAACTGGGACATTTCGGGTGTTTTCTGTTTTAATTTAGGTTATTTCAATTTATAGCTCATGAAAATCCAAACTTTAATGTCTCAAAATTATTACAGTTTTTCATGACATGAGTAAAAGAAATGGTTTATGATACAGAAATGCCAGACTTCTGCAGAGTACGTTCATTTATGTACTCAGTACCTTCTGCACAGATTATGGATTGATGTGGTGAAGCGTGGAGCTGATCAGTCTGTGCCGAGGCCTTCAGCTCATCTGTATTATTGGCTCTGACGTCTCTCATCTTCCTCTTGACAACACCAAATAGGTTCACTGTGGGTTTCAGGTCAGGTGAGTTAGGTGGCTAATCGAGCTCACCAACACCATGGTCCAATGGTGTAGTGGTCCCAGGAGAAGTGGGTGTTTTTTAAGCC
>JAPSES010074084.1:0-10691 GCA_029822895.1 Maxillicosta whitleyi
ACATATTGTTTATACGTCTTAATCACATGGGGGCTTAAGGGGGGTTCTCCCATAGTTTTGCATTGAACACATTGACCAATACCTGATCGGAACCTAATGCCCGAGTCCGGATCGAGTCCGTAGTCACGTGATCGGGGCCAATTTCCGATCACGTGATCGGATCGGGACAACCCTAATAGAGAATACATAATATTTTAAAACATTAATAGATAGGTAAAGGAGTGTGTTGTATCTAAACTAACTAATTGGAAGAAGTAGACAGAAATTTTCAATGCTTTTTCTTCCATTGTCTGAATGTGATTTCTGCTGCAGCCATCGGGAAGCCTGCACCCGGTGCAGTCTTGCTATTTAAAGAGCTCCTTCCACTAAAAAACACTTTGAGTAGCTGTTTTTACAATGTGGTAGGTCACAACAAGCAGTAAATGCACGCAATACTCAAAGACGGGAAATTCTACTCACATGGGTTTACTGGTCATTGAAAGGTTAACCTACAGACAAACAAGTGGATCAGAGGTGCTTTATTAAGGCGTCATGAATATTCATGAGGGACACCAGAAAAGCCAGTCCTTCCACTACAGACCCTCTTCTAGCTTACAGAAAACAGCTTCAAGCAAGAAAAATCGGACATAATTTTTCACAGAAATGACTAGTGGTGTAAATAAAAATCGATACATATCGATGCATCAATCCGACAGTAGATGATCCGATGCATCGACATGTCCGCAAGAGTATCAATCCATGTAGGCCTATGTAGTTTACCTCTCGTCTATTTCAGTCATCTGCTCTAAGGCGTAATTCTCACTCCCGTGCTGCGGGTGGCAGTAACCTTACTTTGTCTCCACCTAATTCGCTTTCCTTACCCTCATTCAACGGGAACACACACACTCACTCACATAAACAGTTGGCAGGCAGACATTGATATGGCGGAGAAGAAAGCGGATGGGAAACATTTGGTAAGGGATGTGGCGATATGTAAAGACTGTCAATGTGAAGTTAGATACTGTGGCAACACATTTAATTTATCTGCGCACCTGAGAAGACGACATGGTGTCTTTGAAGGCAACTGTTCTTTATTCTTTATTTTCAGGACAGTGCACATTAATGAACATATACATACATATGTAAATGTGCCAGATTGTAGCACAGGTGCTAATTTCCATCTGTTGTCCATTGTTCAGGAAAAGCACAGCCCCCTGCACCGCTGCTGACCACATTTTTCCCGCAAAAATTATCAAGCAGTTCTAAAAGGGCCAAAAACATATCGAAGGCAATTGCATTCTTCATATGTAAAGACGCAAAGCCGTATAGCATGGTGGAGAATGAGGGGTTTAGCTACCTGTTCAAAATATTGGAGCCGAGATGCAATGTTCCATCTTGGCAGCACTTCAGCCAGTCATACATTCCCAACGTGTATGCCAAAGAAATCATTAATGAATTAAGTAAAGAATAAAATTGAATTGTTGCCTTGAGAAGTCAATACTGAATCGAATAGTCATGATGGTTCTGATTTACACCCCTAGAAATGAGGCACAATGCATTCAACCATAGTGGTGACACAGCAGTATGAATTAAAAAAAAATGATAGAAGTTGACCTTAAGGGAATAATCCCCTAATTCAACCATTTTACCACTATTTTGGTAGAGTTTTGCACTTTTAATATAATTATTATATAAGCTTACACAATACTGTAAAAATATATCATTAAAATTACAATTTAATATAAAAAGCGTCCATGTGGGAAGCATCTAAATGGGAAGCGTCCGTGTGGAATGTAACCTCCAATTTTACCTTTTTGTTCTCGTGTCTTGCATGTCAGTTCTAGGCAATAATTTGAAGATTATATCAGTAGGGCTCCAACTATTGATAACTTTAATACTGGAGGTGTTACAGGTGACCTTAGGTCTACTACCATACTCCGTACTCTTGTCTCTATGCGCTGAGTTCCTTAAATTTTTCTCCCTGGTTTGTTAAAACAGAGGGGATCCTGTAGAAAGAGACTTTTTTTCACCATGTCTCACTCTGTTCGAGCAGCCTGGTACTGTGCAAAAGTTAACCATGACTATAATAAGTCCAGTTGTTTGTCTAACAATCCTGGCACACCTCTTTCTAGCTTGTGGGTTGTCTTCCAAAATGGCCATGTAGATGTAAATCACATGACCACTGACATCATGTAGTGAAATCAAACAAAATTTATTTAGTGTAAAATCATAACAAAAGTTGTCTCATGATACTTCACATACAGAGCCAGTTGGAACCAGGCTCTGAAGCCAATTTACAGAAGGAAACACTGGTGACAGTGGTGAGGAAAAATGTCTTTTTAACAGGCAGAAACCTCTAGGAGACCCTGACTCCTGGGGATGGATGGATGCAATTGATGCACGGATGACTGAACTCGAACTGTCAAAAGTAGATTGGCTGGTGTTGGTGTAATTGCCGATAACCAGAACAAGAGTCTATGACTGTTGATACTACTACAACCTAACAAGTACTGATGAGACCAGGGTCCCTGGCCAGGCCTTGAGACCCCTGCTTCCTTCTTCTGAGTAGTATAATCCTGCTAACACACAGTGCCAATACATGTGTATGTGCAAAATACAAGTTACACATTGAGACCCGCCCGGGACTAGGTCTGAAGCTTGCTTTGTGGTCCCTCAGCTTTTATACTCTTCCTCAGGGCTCGAAGGTGGGAATTGCCCCTTCCAATCTAGACCCAGTTTTTTTTTTATGTTTGTTTTCCTTGGATTCTATAATTAAATTATAGCCATGTCTAGCTCCCGTACACTTCCTTTTTTATTCATGTTAAGCCTAAACTTGGCTCATTAGGCATTACCTCATAAATTCAGCCTAGGCTTGGCTCAGACAATTCAACCCAAGGTCAGTTCATCCCTGGGTCAACTCACCAGACATATATCGTGACAGTGGTTCAAACACTGTCAACAGGCAGTATTGTCTCAGAGCTACCACCTTATTTGTACCACATCTGGGGTAAGATTGTATACAACAGTATTAACAGTGGATGTACTGCTACTACAACATGGTACAAATAATGGAAATATTTATCATGTATGAAACTATATAATAAACATTATCACAACTATATGGACTAGTGAGTAATGATGTTGGAGGCAGGACTTCAGCAGCAGTCCAGAGCTAGTCCATGGAAAATCTGTGATCCTGGGAAAACCTCTAAGGTGATAAAATACAGATGCTCTGGGGAAGAAGTCAAGTCAGTAAAATGTATTCACTAGGGTGTAAATAGAGGAGAAAATTAGGAGAGAAGAGGAGCAGCAGAGAAGAGCATAGTGTATCATGAGGAGTCTCCCAGCAGTCTAAGCCTATAGCAGCGTAACTAGTGGCGCTTTTCCACTACATGGTACCGGCTCTATTCTACTTGACTCTACACGGCTCTACTCTACTCGGTATTCCTGTGGTGCTTTTCCACATACATGGGACTGGTTCGACTCGTTACTCTGACGTGGCGCGTTACTTCCATGGCTTTTTTGCTCTGAAAGTTCCCGAAAACTCACTCGTTGCAAATTTTCTCATCTGGATTTTTATATCCACCACCAAAGACTGAATCTATGTGATCGTCTATGGTGTAGTTTTGTTCTGTCATCATGTGGTTTAATGTTTCGCTATTTACCGTCTACTTCCGCATCTGATTTTTGTAAATCATGGGTCACGGAGAATACTGTCTGACCAATCGGTGGTCTGCAGTGTCGTGACATCACGTTTTGGTATCCACTCCAGGATTTTGGAATCTCAACTGAGGTGGTACTAAAAACTAGTATCGGCTCCCAGGTTCCAGGGTCCTTTTTCACAATGGAAAAGCAAAAGAGCCGTGTAGAGTACAGCTGGTACCATGTAGTGGAAAAGCGCCATAAGAGTAGCTTTAGCCACCCTAACAATATGATTAATCAAAAAGGAACATTTTTAACCAACTTTTGAACATTGAGATGGTGTCTGCCTCCCAGACAGAGGGAGGGAGGGAGGTGGTTTTGCAATCAGGGAACTTGATAGCTGAAGGCTCTGGCCCCTGTCATATTTGTGGAGATTCTGGACCAGTAGTTAGCCTGCAAGTGCAGTGCTCTAGATGGACTGTATGGAACTAAAAGCTCTTTCAGAAGGGCTTTGTAAGGGTGCACTCACACTTAGTTTGCCAGGATGGCGTAGTTGGAGCTATCTGGACTTAACAGTAGGGGTCTAATCCCGAGCCAGAGAATTTGCACTCACAATTGGCAAAAAAACCAAGTCGGATCCACACTGTCACTACATCATCAAATTTAGTGTGATATAATCGATTCAACATCATAATTGGGTATGTGGTCAGCTTGTCCCTGAGGATGCGGTTGAGGTCCTCATGTTACTAGGAAGTGATCTAGTTTTTCAGCGGAGGAACCAGAATGCTCAACCAATGCTTTCACCCACAGATACTGGAAATGCAAGTTCTTTACTTTGTCCCGGCACTGTCCCACAGATCTGTGGCAGCCGTTGTCCTCCAGCTGTTGTTGTTGAAGTCTAGTTGAGTAGTGCGGTATGTGGTGGACTAATTCTATATACGTCCGCAGTTGCATACGTCTCTATATACATGTTCAAGCAACTGAACTTTAGCAACCAGACTTTGGGGAAACTTGCTGGCTGACCACTTCCGACCTGGCCAAGGCCCTAATTGTTTTGTGCTTTTTCTGGGCCATTTTTGCATTTAGACTGGGCACAAAGTCTGGAATTTGAAGCAAAGTTTTCTAGATCTAGGCCCCAGTGTGTGTGTGTGCATCCTAAGTGAGGAGTCCTAACCTTGGACTAATTTTTCTTTCTGTCTTAAAATATGCTTGATTTTAGCAATATTAATCAGAAGAAAAGATAGTTTTAGCAGCAGCTGTCTATAGTTGGCAAGCACTAGCCCGCTACCTAGACTTGTTATGTCCAGATACTAGTAAACTATACTCTTCAAACAGCTTGAGTTATAGGATATAAAACTAGTATTGTATGTATCAATTCTAGTCAGCAATGGGTAACTGCAGTTTGGAGCCTGGTAATGGAGTTGGATGGAAATATTCTAATTACGATATTGTCTAATTAGCTAACAGGCTAAAGTAATCGTGACTCATGGGCCATCTTAAGCAAGATTATTTGGATCAAAATTGAAATCATGATTATTAATCACGATTATTTAACAACAATAAATAACTGAATTTTAATGCACTTCTTTAAAATAAAAAACAACATATATATATTTATTTCCAGTGAAGAATGTAACTTAAAATCACAAAATGAAATTTTGAATCTCACTTTCTGACACAGCTTCAGCTTGGTTCTCGGCCTGTTCAGTTATTCTCAGCACCAGTTTTGTCTGAGTTTACCAGTGGTGAAATAGTGGTGCTACCATACTCTTCTTGCTCTCATCACTTGAACAACACCACTGCACTGAGGGATTGCACTTATGGTGCTTTTCCACCACATGGTACCAGCTCTACTCTACTCGACTCTACATGGCTCTCTCGTTTTTTCCATTACGAAAAAAGACCCTGGAATCTGGGACCCGATACTAGTTTTTTAGTACCACCTCAGCCAAGGTTCCAAAATCTTGGGACCGACACCAAAACGTGACGTCACAGCACTGCAGACCACTGATTGGTCAGACAGTTCTCTCTGTGACCCGCCGATTTACAAAAATCAGATGCAGAAGTAGACAGTGAATAGGGATACATTAATCCACATGATGACAGAACAAAATTACGCCCAACTAATTTTAATCTTGAGCACTGAATGTAAAGGAAAGTATTTTTGGTTCTTTTCTACAATTTGCTCAAGGTACAATTACCTCTTATGGCCACGAGGTGCCATCTTTAATGCACATTTGTATATTTGATGTTTTACATGTTAATATTTTAATGTCTCTGCCAACAGAAAGTACATTGTGCATGTTATTTTATTCTCTTTTTTCCAATATAAAGCTTTGTTAAATTATATCAGTGTGCTTTAAGTACTTTTTTGAACATTGTGAGCACATTTCTAGGGCTGCATGATTTAGGCATAAAATAAAATCCCAATTTTTAAAACTTTTTAATTTCTTCTTTCCTCCATAAAATTGAATTTCCAATTAAATTTTTTTGGGTAAAACTACAAACACTAATAGAAGTCAACATGTAATTTTCGTGAGCAACCCTCAAGGCAAGGCACTGCTCCCTACTTCAAATCTGTGATGGTATCACATGATGGGCCCTCAGTTGTGATGTTATTGTAAGTCAGTGACAGGCATTAGGCATGCATGGACCACGTAATGCAGTGTTTTTCAACCCTGGGGTAGGGACCCCACGTGGGGTCGCCTGGAATTCGAATAGGCCGCCTGAAATTTCTAGTAATTAATTAGAAATAAAAACTTATAAATAAAAAATATATGGTGAGTTGAGAGAGACAATCCCAATCCATAAAAGACAAACTGTGAAGCTGAAACTGAAGCACTGTGGTACTGTTTGTCTGGCACTTGTTCACTGTGGTCAGTTTCAGATGCTGCAGCTCTTTCATAATTCATAGTTTATTTATTGTTCAGTATTAATTGTCATCCTTGTAAATACAAACTGGACTGACTGTTGATATCCTGACCAAGAAAAATAAAATTCCCTCTTTGTGCAGTAATCTGAACCTGGCTTTTCTGCCTCCATCCAAAAAAAATATACATTATATAAGCTAAATGTCATCTAAAATGAAAGTTTATTTGCAACATAGGCTAATATACCAAACTATTACATGATCAAAAAAAAATTAATTTTAGCAACAAAAAAAGTGTGAGTTTTGAATGCCTGAGGTCATCAGAAATTTGTGATGTTTAAATGGGGTCACGAGCTGAAAAAGGTTGGGAACCACTGACGTAATATAAGTGATTCCCATGTAGTTATATTTTACTTACTTATACGGTGGAGAGATAATATATCCAGAGCTAGTGGATGTAGTTGGGAAGAGGGCTTTCTGGGATACTCTTCTGAGGCTGGCTCTTGTGACTTGGACCCAAATTGGAAGAAGGTGGTACTAGTGGTGTGCTGTTCATGAACGAACCGTTCTTTTTGAACAAGTCTTTAAAGTGAACGACTAGAACTAGTTCGCGCTGCCTCTCGTTCTCTGTCGTTCGCGAATCAGCAGTCTCTGCTCGCTGGCAGCAGGTCGGTTGCTGAATCTCGGTCGTTCATGACGTGAATCAGCAGGATGCGTTCAGTAGCAGAAATGCGGATGTCCAACTCACATTTTGATCTGTGCAGAGAAGCGCCACTTTACTTCTTTAAGGGCTATCTGAGCCCTATTATCAGAGCATTGACACATGCCAGGTCTTTAGTTTACAATTTAGAGCCCTTAGTAATACATTTGAGTTCACAGCGAACGAGCTCAGCCTGCCTCAGTCAGTTCACAAACTCACTAACTAACGAACAGCCAGCAGTCAGCCTGCCACTGAGCACATAGCAACCCTTTCTATGACTGATAAACAATGAAGAACGTGGTTCTGGAGATCCCTGCACATCGTGTTGGGGTTTTTTTGGGTCTGGTACTGACTGTGTGTCTGGGTAGTCCAGTACTGACTGTGCGCCTGGGTCTCTTACTGACTGCGCATCTGGGTAGTCCGGTACTGACTGTGCGCCTGGTCTCTTTAGTCCTGGCTCCGGCCCGGGCCGTACGCGGTGGAAGCCCGTACTGACTATGTGTCTGGCCGGTTCTTCAGAGTCAGTACCGGGTCTCCACCGCGCACAGCCTGGGCTGGAGCCAGGACATGAGTCTGGGAAAAGGACTGGCAACTAGGTTAGGCTATTTCACAATTGTGAGATAATAAATCAGAAGTGTGAGATACTATCTCGCAATTCATAAAAAACTTCTATTTAAAGTGGGAAGTGAACCGGGCTTCCATACGTACTGGACGGAGCTAGTGCCAGATACAGTACACACTAGTGGTGTCGTTCACGAACGAACTGTTCTGAATGAGTCTGTTGCTCGAACAGCTGCAAAGGGTCTCGCGAGACATGATGTCATCAAAATGAATGAGTGAACGAACTGAACGAACAAATTTCTTTGCTGAACTGACCAACATGAACGAACTGGCAGAAATGAATCGCCATGTCCCATCACTAGGTGGTACGGCATGGATCTGTGCAGAGTAAGATTAGTGCTCCCCATGCAGTTAGGTTTGAATTAAGGGATCTATTCTTGTTGATTAAGTGTGAGAGCAAGGGGTATGATGGAATACGGGTTTATGCCTGCCCTAACAATAGCAATCTTGTCGACAAAAACCATCAGCAAATTACTGTGACATTTGTCTGAAAAAAGTGGCACAACAGGTGTTTGAGCATTAGTGATGGTTATGGTGTCAAAACTACCTAGAGGTTTCTGCTATTTAGGCGCTTTTCCACTACATGGTACCGGCTCTAATCTACTCGACTCTACACGGCTCTTTCACTTTTCCATTATGGAAAAGGACCCTAGAACCTGGGACCCAATACTAGTTTTTTAGTATCACCTCAGTCGAGGTTCCAAAATCCTGGAGCGGATACTAAAATGTGACGTCACGACACTACAGACACTGATGTCAGACAGTTCTCTCTGTGACCCGTGATTTACAAAAATCTGACACGGAAGTAGACAATGAATAACAAAACATTAAACCACATGATGGCAGAACAAAACTACACCATAGAGCCGGTACCATGTATTGGAAAAGCGCCATTAGAGATTAAAAAATTTGCAAAATAAGAGGCTCTAGCCACCTTGACTAAATCATTGTACTTGGTTAAAAGATTTTTAAAAGAGAAACAATGGATCTGAAGTTTGGTGGATCTCCACAGATGCTCTACCCGCCAACATTTAGGCCTACTTCTTGTCGTGGGTCAGTTGATCTTATCTTCAATCAATAATGTTTAGGTTCTAATAATAAAAAAAAAATTGGTGTCAATACTGATATTTCCTATTGACCCTATTCTGCGTGATTACACGAGGGGCGCCATTGTTGTTATAATGTGTTAGAACTTCCAGTTAGCCAGTTCCTGTATCTAGTAAAGCTGGAGATGAATTACTTGTTGGTGGGATCACTGGGCTGCCTCGTCACACAGCAAGGGTTGGTGAAGAGATAATTAATTACCTGTTTGTCGCATAACTGTGGTCTGACATGGGCCGATCTTCCCACTGTGTTTCTGCGTCGCAGTGTCCGGTCATGTTATCAGCCTCTGCTGCATCGCTCGTTGATGCCTCTATAATGAGAGTAAATAACTATGGCTTCTCTATGTTGCATGACTTAACTACAGTTATTCTGAAAACACAATATTTAACCACATGTCATCTTAAAAAGTATTAAACATTGTGTTAATAGCATAGTTAATAAGCAATAAGTAGCGCGAATGTAGCAAATGTAGCTAAAAGTTGCTAGCTCGTGGTGTGTCAGAGCACGTAAACTGACAGCTGACAGCTTCAGAAGCACCTCCGAAAAAGCCATATATCTGCTCGTTTCACTTTCTGGAGGGAAAACCAACACCACTACACCTGAGTGGCGAGAAATGTCTTGGTTACGAACCTTCAGTGAAGCACCAGTGAAAAGTGTTTGTGAATCTGTCAGCTGTCAGATTACCTGCCCTGATGCGCCACGAACTAGCAACTTTTAGCTACATTTGCTACATTCGCGCTACTTATATACTCATATTTATTTACCATGTAGTAGATTTAACCCGTATCTAATAAATGACAAGTTAAGATTTTATACAAAAGTTTATTACTTAACATCATATCAATCAAAGTAGGATCAACAGATCTCCTCTCCCAAAGAAAACCCTCCAGAGCCTTAAGGAAAAGTCAGAAGAGCCAAGCCAGCAGCAGAGGGGAGAAAAAAGCCCCACCCTGTAGTCTCCTCCTGTTTTATACACTTAGGGTGGTCTTATACAGTGGGTGTTAACTATTACATCTGCTGAACACAAATACAGAGTTTAGCTGAGTCCATGAGGGTTATATGAGGTGAACAAAATACTGGACTTTATACAATGGGTGTAACCAACATCATGAGGCATGAACCAGATACAAAAAAAAGATCTGCTGACTGCAGGTCTCATCATGCAACAGGAATTAGACAGAGGCAACATCCACTGACCAGGTCTCATGATATTCCACAAGACAAGAGGCAGATACAGATGTACTAGACATATGATATTGCTATAATGATATATATATGGTATATACTATGAAAGATAAGATATAATAGACAGAAACCACAACAACCACATTTCTACCTTCACCTAATTAGTTGAACTTTTGCATGCAGCAGTAATTTTCACACGCAAATGCAACTACAGAAGTTGCACCATGCAACTAATAAACATTTACACTGTCGAGCCCTGCTTCTTGCATCATCTTTCATTCACAGAACCCAATATCATCACACCAGAACATAAATTATCTGGTAGGTAACCAAGATGTCAGGAGCATATTAAGCAACAAACGGTAGAAGTGTCTGTTTAAACAGAATTATCAACTTTAAAAGCAATAAATATTCAACCATGTACAAAACATTTATGTCATTAGCTCCCACGTAAGTGGAGAGCTATATGCGTTTGTGTCGTTTCCGAAGCAGCATCCGCCATGTCTGCCTTGAACCTTGTCCGGAAGATTTCTCTAAGGCTATTACTCCGATTTTCTTCAAACTTTGCATGATTGTACTTTGGGTCCATGC
>JAPSES010074085.1:0-10691 GCA_029822895.1 Maxillicosta whitleyi
AAAAAACTAGTATCAGGTCCAGATTCCAGGTCCTTTTTCATAATGGAAAAGAGAAAGAGTCGAGTAGAGTAGAGCCGATACCATGGAGCGGAAAAGCGACATAAATGTAAGACACACACCTAAAGAAATAGGAGAAAACCTGAAGAGACTTAAACAGGATTAGAACAAACTTAAGAACCACAAAAGTCTCCGACAAGGATCCGCACAATGCAAGATGGTGAGAGAGGGAGTTGCAAACCAGCTTTCTGGCTGCCTTGGACAAGTTTGTCTAGACACTTGGACAGAAGCCCTAAGCTTTCACAGACGTTTATTTCCTTTATAAGCTGACAGAAATTTGTTTTAAAATAAGATGCAAGTGGAATTAAATGCGGAAATCTGTACAACTTTATCTCAAGTGTATTCCAGATGGATTAAGTGATTCAACTACCAGCAAAATGTTAAACCAAAACCGCCCACTTAAAGTACTGTGTAATTGTACAGTACTAGACCTTAGCTTCTGAATGTAAATGAACTGTATTTGCTACATGTTCAGTGTTTGAATACGGCAGCTGTGACAAGTTTATGGTGCTGAAACTTAGATTTTATCCCCCCCCAGCATGTGTATATTGTTAACTGATTCAGTAACCATGAGATGTCAGGTTTTATTTTCAAAAAGGGATCATTACAAAACACAAACAAGTTATTTACAGTAAATTTACAAAAATCATAATCCAAAGATTATTACACCGCTGAAGGTCAATCTCCACAGCAGGTTGCAAAATCCATTTTCTTCTGTAAAGAGTTTCTCTGTGAGCATTTGCAAATGTCTTTGAAAATAACATTAGCTATTTTACTAACTAAATGACAAAAAGAAATCTTAAAATTTAGTGCTATGGATATGAAACGGTCAAAGTTAAAGGTCCATTATGGAATGATGAAGTAGTATCTTGTCTATATTCATATTGCCTGGGTCAGGAGTCTTCCATTTCATCAATCATAAAGGAGAAGTAATAAGATCGCTTCACAGCTCTAGTCAATCCAGAATCCTTGCACCAGAATGCATTTCTATTATACCTTTATTTTTACAATGTCTCTCTTTCCACCTTGTGAAATTCAACAAGTTCACACCGATTCTCATGGGTTTGGTGAAAGTCATTCTGGGAAATGTGGAAAATCAATAACTTAAATTGAAGTACACAAGTCAAGCTGAGGGAAAGCGGGAGGGCTAAAAAAGTAAATTAAGCTTTTCATGTCAGAATAATTCCTTGAATGCGGTGCACTTGCTGTCACAAAGTGATATTTATCAGTGTGTCTGTACAAAGGGAAGAGTGCTTTTCTTTTAACCGCAATAATGAAACCTCATGACTCATCTTTTCTCTGTAACAATGACTTCCCTTATCAATGCAATTGCAGTTATACAATCCACGCGCACACAAAATGGACAATCACAATACTATTACAAGTGCATTTTATGAATTTCACATCACCAGATAAAGCCAAATCACAGTTATCGAGCAGAAAAAAAGACCAGTTTCAGTCAGTAAGGTACTAGATCCAATTCTCCGTAGGGAATAATGTAGGGCAGCATGTGAACACATGGAATCAGTAGCTTTAAAAATCAGACCTTCATGTCGGACTGTGAGACTGAGAGGTACATGCAAACTGTGGGCATATTTTCCCATTGAAAAACCCCCATGTCCAATATGCACGGCGCTTTATTCACTTCAGTACATCTTGCTGTTCAGGCTGCTTTGAAGGCCAGCTGCAGCGTAAGTGATAATTAATTCCCTAATTGAAGGTTTCAGAGCTTCAGGGGAGAATATTCCTAAGGGCTTCCTCCTTTAAAGTAAATCGCGCTCTTCAGCCTACATTCTTCTGTCATAGTAATACTGTTAAACAGAAAAAAGTATGTGCACCTTAGTGATATTTTGTACTTTGCAAGGATTTCAAATGTCATGTAGTCAAACATTAGTCATTTATGACTGAACTTTGAGTTTTACTTCCCCTGTATGACGCAAAAAGGGGAACGTGTGTATATTTTTTTCATTTTATAGGACGTAGTTTATGATGTTATTGTGTTCATTGGTCAATTTTTTTCCTCTCCTGCTTTGGAAGTGGAATTTGGTATGGTTTCCTATTGATAAACCATTCATCTAAACAGCTAGTCATATTATACTTGGTATCAGTGAAACCCATAGACATCACCTGTTCAGTGTTGAAATGTATGGTTCAAGATATGATGCAAATATAGATTTAGTTTTTTCTTTTGAAGATCATGCAGGAAACAAAATATATTTTAGATGCAGGTGATATAAAAACCTTTTACTCACCCCTTTTCAAATGACAGGTTTTTGTGATGTAAAATAATGAGACCCCTTAAATTTGTACAGGTTTTATACAGGTTACAGGTTCTCATTAATGGTGGAAACAGTTTTGAAATGACTTATCTTGACCTAAGTTCTTTTTTTTTTCTTTTTACATCACAAAAACCTGGCATTTTAACAAGGGTATCCAGACTTTTTATATCCACTGTATCAAACTTTTAATCTCCACTTATTTCTGTTTTTTCTATTGTAAAGCAATAGTGTTATAGTAAGACATGATTAATGTACTAAGAAATTAGATGAAAAAGTTGAAAAAAACGGTGATCAGGAAGGCTATTGTTCACCCGCTAAACTCTACAAATCAATAATTAACTAAGACAAAGAGGGAAAATGGTGGACAAAATTGGTTGGACACATTTGTATCATGTGGGATTAATGTAGACACTAAAATCAAGTAAAGTCAAATAACTTTTTTCATAAGTTATGCTATATAGCATCTGTATAACTTTGGGTTTGGGTTTTTACAGACAGAATACGGACTTTGTGAGAGAAAATACTCTTTAATTGAGTTGCATGGACCCAATACCTGTTGTAGGTTTCATTTTTAACGCATTCTAATTAAAAGGTCAACATCTTTGGCTTGGCGTCTTCTCAGAAACCACAGCAGGCTCAAAATATTGCAGGACTTACTAAGAAAAAAATAAAAGTCTGAATACGTAAAGCATTAGATGGTCGTTACTACTAATAATAATATACTAATAACTCTGTGCACATTCCCTATTTGCTGTATTTAACTGTAATATATCGCACTTCTGATTGGATGCTAACTGCATTTCGTTACCTGTATTATTCTGAGTAATGACAATAAAGTTGGATCTAATCTAATCTAACCTAATTTAATAAATGAATGAATGGGATCTATACATGGAGTCAGAGTTGTGGGTTTATGCACTGACTGTTCTACACAAGTTGCCAACAATAATCAGATGCATGATAACTTCCCCTTTATACATGGCTCCTTCAAGTTTAGTTAAATTTGAGACTTTTTAAGATCTTTTAATGACTACTTAGAACAGTATTTAATGCCCATTTCACGGTGGAATCGGTGAAACTGAGCAGACTAACATTACTTTCACCTTTGAACACAAGATAACAAGTTTATGGCAACATAACTTAAGACCTACCATATCAAATTTTATACTTTTTAGAGAGTTTTTTAAGGTATTAAATGCAGATTTGTAAATTCTAAACTTTTAAGACTTTTTACCCTGTATATATTAATGAACATTACACTGTATTGAAAATCCAAAAACTCAACCACATTCCCTGACAAGACTGTACAATGATCATTACGCAAGGAACAAAAGACACCTGAGGGTTTTTTATAGTATACAGACACAAAAAAAATTAAAATCCCTCTTCAGAACATTATGAAATGTAGCACTGAGGAGTCATGCTCTGGTGACTCTTTAAGTGGCTGCACATGTTACATGAAAACCACAGCATGAATTCTTTATATGCAGGGATTTTCTTCCTGTTCATTTTGGTTTAATATGAAAAAAGGCTGTGGTCAAAGTGGGTCTCAATTAATTCATTTGCCATTAAAATCCTCATTGTTTCTCTGCCACGTGAGAATGGACTGATGCAGAAACACAAAATGGATGCTTCAAATTTAACACTAAAAACCTTTACAAGTCCCGTCAGTGTTAGAAGACAAGGTTGCAGGGTGGTGTTCTCTCCCCCCCTCCTTTGATTTGCAATAGGCATCAGCAGCCTTGATCCTGTCAGGGGTTGACAGGTGGGAGGTCTCCCAAGATTGACAAGAATGAAAACAGGATTAATTAATAACAGCGCGTCGGAATCCAATAAAGAAGTCACTGAGGCACTTCATCATGTATGAAGCTCGACAGGACTGGCATACTGATGAAATGATGAAATGCACAGTATGGCTGTGTCATCACAACACATTTGTCTTTTACACCAACAGAGAGGGACAACTGGGAGTGATGGCTGCAACAACCAACACAGAAATGATGGAGCGGAACAAAAAAAAAAAAAAAAAAAAATCAGTATAATCCTCCATCCATCACATACAGAGTCTTCAGTTTTTCATGTGTCACAATAAAAGCTCAACAATGATACTAGTTTACCACCAAATTAAAAGTGATCTGCTCACTCTGCTTGTTGACAGACTAACACATCACAAAATTTAATGAGTAGAGTTGCTTTGACTCAGCAACTTAACACCGCGTGGAATATGTGCAGAACAAAAGGAACAATAGAGCATATGCACTTAAACATACAGCAGTAAGTGTCCACACACCTGAATGACACACTGAAGATGGATGGGTCACATTCCATGGAAGCCAGTCTCAGACAGTGTGTGTGTGTGTGTGTGTGTGTGTGTGTGTGTGTGTGTGCTGTTGAAATTGCTCTCAGGTTCAGAGGACAACAGAGCATAGACTAAACATGAGTGCAGTAAGATGTCGAAAAATGACAGGTAAACAACACTGGGCGTCCTGGCACTGGCCATGCGTACTGAGTGATGTGTGTGAGAGAGAGTGAGAGACACACCGAAAGAGAGAGAGAGACTGATATATGTACATAGACAGAGTCACTGGCAGTCTATAAATTCAATTTGGTTTGAATTGACTCCATAGTTTTGCTGCTATTTGAAAATCTTAATAAAATCTTAGTAACAAAAACTTGCTGAAGAACTACACTGCAAACAAACGCCTACAATTAAATGTGGGTAATTTATTTGATTACTTCTGATACTCTCATGTTGAATTTACATTAACATGAATAGCGTCCTGCACTGATGCATGACAACAGTAAGGAAAACCCCGACTTGGCAAATGACTAACATCGGTTAACGGTGAGTTTCAAAATCTCATTTATAGTAACTTCTGGCTCCAAAAATGCAAGAGGCAGAGGCTGTCGGACACAAACTAACAGGTGAAGTCATGATAGCTATGCCTGTGACTTTTACAGGTCTACGCTTGTGACACATGATTGCCAAATGTTCACTCTGACAGCGTCAAAGTCGATGACAGCAGTAAATCAAACTGTTTTATTGTTGAAAACCGAGCTGCACACAGAGACTTATTGGACCGTATTCAAGGCATTGATCTGGAGCCAGCAGACACCTTTAAGTATGTTAAACTAACTCTGCAGGCTTAACATCTCTGATAGCTCAAAGCCAGGGGAGGGATATTTTTAACTGCAGAGCCACTCCGGGTGCAGGCCAGATGTTGTACACAGAACGCCCTTCTAAACATTTATGACTATCAGCGGATGAGCCTGGGGCGCAGCTGCTGTTTACAACTGAGGCGAGGAGAAGTCACCTCCGCCTGATTACAATGTTCCTCACTCCCCACAGAAGTAATGTCTTGCTTTGTTTTTGTAGCTGCAGTCGGGAAGAAAGGCAATATAACGTGCACTTTAGAGGACAATAACCGTGACAGATCTGCTCAAAACAAATGTCAGTAACCATCCCTCCATGGCACACGCGAGTATGACAAGTGGCCTGTTTAATTGCAGAAATCTATTTCTTTTTAATGGTTTGTAGCTGAATAAAAAAAAAAATGCATCGACCTGAAATGTGACGATCAATTGTGTGTAGATGGGAAGTGACACATTAGAATAAGTGTGCAGACACAGTCGCCGCTTTGACATCTCCTGAAGCCTGTTGTGGAAACAGACAGAGGAGAATAGACGGAGGCTCATGGATGGTGATGGATGCAGACAGACACATGACAGGGCTAGGTCAGTTGCCATGGGAACACCAGAAGAAGACAATCAAAGCTTCTTTGTCAAAATAGTCACTCTTCAATTTCATAGCTGTGGCAAATGTATACATTTTACATTATACATCTACATAATATATTAAAGCATTCTAAGTGTTAGAAATACACATATCTGATCTATGAAAAGAACCAAGGTTCTTAATACTTAAGACCTATACAGCTATACATATGTCAAGTGTAAAATGATATACGATATAATGATTTGGGAAATTTTTGTGTTAACTGAAACCGTATCATGGCAAAGTGTAGCACTCAAGTTGTGGGGGCTGGAGTTTTTAAAATGTATTTAATTCTTTCTAAAAAAAAAAGCACTGTGGTGCTACACAGATGCCAGATCAGTTTCCTGATGTAATGGGGCACACCGAAACAAGTTTGACATTTTTTCAGCAAAAATTAAACCAAACGCTCTCTTTTCTAAATTCATAAGTCATCCATCCGGTTCTGAAACATGCCGCCATTTTGAGTTTGGATTCCAACGGTGGAAGCACTAAATACCTGTATTATACATAGAAAATATTTTTGTTTTGTTACTTTTTAAGAATTGACTTAAAAAATACATAGGTTCTGGACTCTTTAATTAATTTATTTTTTTCTCATACTGTGCTCTTATCAACTAATCAAATGACAACTGTTGTGGTTGTCTATAAATACCTTTACTGTGTGTATATTAGTCAGGTTTACAGTCTCTGTGTAACATTACCTCAGAGGTAAAAAAAAAATATATATATATATATATATGTTTGTATTGTGGCATGATTTGTAGACATTCTTCTTAATCTGGCCCATATAAAAACGCCCAGAACATGAGTGTTTATGCTGGATTTGGTATCTTAGGTCAGCATGTAAACATTTATCCTCTAATTCCAGTGTATGACATGTTTTGCTTCCATGTGTGTTCCACCTACTCCAGCTCCAGTTGAGCTACTGCATTATTGCGTCTAGGGGGGAAAGGGCCCTTTTTCATTACAGGTAATTGAGTTGTAACTCAAACAATACTGATTGCATTAGGGTCCTTAATCATATTAAGGTGTCTTATTTTATCATGGAGGATTTAGCACATTCTTGGCCCATTTTGAAGTTAACCTTCCGCAGAGGTCGTTGCCATAGGAGACCGTGGCAGTGGCTGCTCCCTTTACTCCAGCTCAGATAAATGTGTTGGCACTACGCTGGTGTACATCCCTGCTCTTTCTGCCTCAACCCCCCGCCCCCTTTTACCTCGTTCTCTTATCGGGAAAATGTGGGCAGGGGGAGGTGAGAGGTAAGGCAGCGTTCTCAAGTCAGTGGCGGATTTTAAAGAAACTGTCAATCAAAATGCATCACAGGTGCCACAAAGAGGAGCGATCTCTGGTGTGTCCTTGTGTCTTTCATCAGGTGCTTGTTTCCTTAAGGCACTAGGAGACACCCTATGCCCTGGAATGAAGGGCCCCTCTGCCCCTCCGCTGGCTCATCCAGATAAGGAAACCAAACGCACCCCTGTTCCGCTGTTGATGGACACACAGATACAAGCTGAAAGGATAAGTCTCCTCATTCACCTCTCGCTCCCGCCTCCCCAACAGAAACATCCACCTCCGCTTCTCTGTCTCCGTTCTCATTCCCTGCATTGCTCTTCAAGTCCCATTCATTCAGTCTCCACCCATTTCTATCACCCCTCCTCTTTGCCTCTCCATCTTCCCACCACACATTTCAGTGGGAGTTCTATTGTTTGCTAGAGAGGGGCAAGCTGCTGCTGGTTGTTATCTGGGGGATGTTGCCGACACATCTGTAGATGTTATCAGCAGCCCTGTTGCTCTGTTTATGCTCAAGCCCTGCAAGAAGCAGCAACCATGGAAATGAAATGGAGAGAGGACGGGCCTGGGAGAAAATGGAACATCTCCGCAGATATGATGGACTAAAAGGAGACAAAAAAAAAAAAGAGAACGGAGAGATGGAGGGTGTCTGGAAGGAGAATGAGACAACACTGACAGATAAACGGACCCTCAGAGGGTGGCATTCAATCATTCATATCATCTGCAACATTAGGGTTTGACTGATATATTTCATTTGGTTATTTAGAACTGACGTGTATTCATGATTGCCAAAACTGTACTCCAATGTAAAACTTTGTTCAAATACCTTTAAGCCTACTTTTAATTAAAGGTGCTTTCACACCCACAGCCTCGAAATCTCACCGTAGTTTACCCCCCCTCCCCTCAGTGAGGTTTGTTTTGGCAGGTATGAAGACAGTACTCACACTCTGGTGGAGACCAAAACAGATCACTGAGACTGCTAAGAAGAGCTGGTTGAGTTGCGGTTCAGAACAAATCCTGGAGTAGTTCATTTGTGGCGGGAACATGGTCTGACCCGGTCTGACCAAAATGCTAAGTCTGAGGTAAATGGCTCCTGTAAAGACGCTTTTCATTCTGGGCTAAGTAGAACACACAAACTGGACCATCTTACATAACAGTGTTAGTAGAAGAAGAATGTAGCAGGGAAATGTTGAAATAGTTGAGAACATTGTACCTGTATTTAGCCTCTTGATTCAAGGCACTGGACAAATATATGTACGGTTCAATATATGTGCAATATATGTGCAGTAAGCAATACCTCTCAACTGTGCATCTAACCTATTTTGATCTGCTCTTATCTCTCCCCATTACTGTACCCCCCCCCCCATACCATTACCTGGTCTTGCACTAAGACACTATTCACTCATTGCAGTAATAGGCACCTTATTAATATGAGTCTTGTGTAATGACTGACAAAGTGTTCCTTTGAATGTATGGATGTATGCGGGTATGTGTAATGTGTGATAGGTTAGATAGGCTGGATGTGTTTATATCTTATGTGCATCTGCTGCTGATTGTGTTGTTGATTTGTTGGTTTTTGTGTAATATGTGTCTTGTGTTTTTTGTGTATCTGCTGCTGGACACCTTAATTTCCTTCATGATCAATAAAGTATCTCTACTCTACTCTCCCCAAAACACACATTTGGCCCATAACAAAAATGAACAGTGAATGTTTAATATTTTGGTTCATTCTGATTTTTTACTGTATGAAAAAACAAAACAAAAAAAACCCCCAGAAGGTTTACAAACAGACCAGAACAAACTCTACATGTGACAGAACGTAATGTTACAAGGCTTTAGTTAATATATAAATAAGAGTAAAAAGTAAGAGTAGTAAAAGTGAAATACGAATTAATGCAGAAAAAAAGGCAAAATGCCAGTGTAGTGGTGCCTGCAGTGAGCTGCAGTAGATGTATCAGAGCCAAAGAAGCACATTTTTAATGAATTCATTTTATCAGATATCAGATTAAAAAATTATGCCCATAATCATAAAAATGCTGAATATCAGATCTGATAATCAGTCAAGCTGATAGTGGAACATTCCCTTCTAAATATTCAAGACTAAGACCAGAAAATAACTGTTCTCTCATTGCTAATAAATTATTAAAGGATATTTATGGTACAATTAAGTCTGACCTGTAATTTCTAATTGCAATCATAAAAGAGTGGGATCTGTTCGTTGGCAGTGATACACAAGAGAAAACATGCAAATATGTCAGGTATTTCACACCAGCAGCCACACTGTTCAGCATAATTTACCTTTTAAACTCTGCGTGGGTGTTTGCTTCAAATTATATCCCAGCGCAGCTCAGGTAGAGCAAAAGACAGTTCATGCATCAGTGAGCGGTTTCGTCCACATAACACAGGGTCTGCAACTCCTATTTGGAAGAAATACCGGCACGGGGTACAGTGGTACTGTATGTTGAATGTGTTTTGAGTGCAGACAGGCCGGCAGAATGGCTGCTGACAAGTTATTCTGAAATATGATGGGATTCTAATGGGGACTATGCATGTACTCCAGTGAGGATGTACACACGGGTAAGTGTATGTGTGAGCACTGTCAGCCTGGGAGCAGCAGATGTTTCTGAAGACACAGCTGTAGCACAAGGTGATGATGTCACTCAACATGACCAAGGACATTCATCATCGTTTACCACGTCAGGAGGTGTGATGGGGTGGCAAATTAACGTCAGTTAGCAGTCCTGCACCCACGGCCCACACCCCACTTCGCACCTTCCAAACACAACATCTCAAGGATTAAAATTACAATATCAGATTAATTTATCCGATGTGCAGACACTTCAATTTTACATTTGGGGCTGGCATAATGTTGAGAAGTTCAATGTTTATGAAGAGGGCAGAATATTGATCAGGATATCGGACCAAATCTGTGGTCAGGTCGTTATTGTAAATGAGAATCCATTCTCAAATAACGTATATGGTAAAATAAAGCTTAAATTAATTAATAAATAAATATATACAGTACAATAAATAAACACAGAGTGCGAAGCATTAAGGACAGACACACAACACTACTGGGTTAAAATAGACTGTAGATCAAGTTAAAGTGAGTGAAAAACAGTTTTGAGTTCACAGCCCAACTCAGCCACACAGAGTGATATACAGTCCAGGAATCCTGAGTGGAAACATTCAGATTTTACTCAGAGGACACCAAAGTTGTCACGTCTGCCCCCAGTCTTTAGTCTTTGTCTTGTCTCTTCCTGTTTTATTTTGTAGTTTCCCTCCTGTGTGGT
>JAPSES010074086.1:0-10691 GCA_029822895.1 Maxillicosta whitleyi
GTACCTTCCTTCCAAATACAGGAAAAAAACTCCACTGTTTTTCTTATTGAATCTTAAATACTTGGTAAACAAATCAAACATTACATTTTTAAAAAAAAAATAGAAAAATAAAGTTAAGGTACAAAATAGTAGCGATTAGTTAACTGAGAGTAATAACCTCATGGTAAATAGTAGAGAGGGTTAAAATGGTTTTGTGTTTTCGTTTCCTCCTTCAGGTCAGACATGCTGGCCTCTGGGTTACTCGAGGACAAAGAACATTGAAAACATTAACTTTTAATTAAGTAAGCCTCCAATTAGAGCAACTGATACTTTCCCTCCATGCTCTACAGCTGGTTAGTTATTGTTCAATCAGTTATTTATGTCACTTATTTCAGGCATCTGCTGATAAATTATAAACTGACCTCTGTCTGTTAGCACTTATCAGCTGCTGTGGGTTTATGAACAGCACAGTGTGCGACATTGGCCTGTGGAGTTATCATGCAACGAGGGTTTTATCCATCTTTTTCTCCTCTTTTGGTAATGTCTTCGACTGGTCTTTGAACTGTGTTCAGGTAGGGACGTGCATGCGAGGGTGGGTGTGTGTGACATGACCGCTGTGTGTTTGCCTTGTCTTACAGCGGAGCTCAGGGAGAATACGCCGGCCTGGCTGCTATAAAAGCCTACCTGAACTCAAAGGGGGAAACGAACAGAACAGTAAGTGTTCAGCTGGAGTCAGTAAAACACAAAAAGCACCGTCAAGGCCATGTTAACGCTTTATTTGGTTTACACTGAGTTTGAGGTATGGCTTCAGGTGTCAAGTACAGAATTTTGTAAAAATTATAGAGCTGCACAATATATTTGAGCATCGTACAGGTGCACAATAATCACATCGCGGATTCTGCAATGAACTCGACTTGTTTTCATCTGATTTGAGTGAATGAAATATTATGTTATGTACAAATCACACACATATAAAGAACATACAATTAACACAGTTTATAACTGAAAAAGGAAGAAGCTGAAGCCTGAGGGTTATTTCTGCTTCTCCTACACCCATACTTACTCCAAATCCACATCTGAAGCTGCAGAAAATAAAACATTAGCCAAAATTAATCTACATTCAGTTTCTAAGTCACTTAAAAATCATTGTACTTTCACAGCGCTGGAGGATTTCACAATTTAAACTTGACAATGAGCTTTATCAATGTATTATTCAATTTGTTCCATAATTTAACACTAAAACAGAAACAGCGATGTTTAATACTTGTTCTGACTTTACATGTTTCAAACAAAAACATCCTTCTTAACTTATAATTGCCTGAATTCTCTGAACTTAAAGTTAAAATTAAAAACGCAAATTTCTACCTGACGCACTGTTCCACCAATCACAACCAATCTTAATCAGTTTGCTGAATCAGACCACGCCCCCTGTACGTGGAGTGAGTCCCTGGTAACATTAAAAAATGAGAAACGAACAAGAGAAAATCACTGAAAGTAAAGACTCGGTGCCAAAAAGAAAAGCAATGTCAGTTATCTGGAATTATTTCGGCTACAAGAACGATGATATTGAAACGTGTGTTCTGAAACGATACTTAACACAACTAACTTGTTTTACCATTTACGTCCGTATCAAACAACTATTATATCCTCCTGACTATTTGTTTTATATCACAGGGTTAAAAAATAACAATGTTTGTTTTTTCCAATATGGTGCAGCCCTAAAAAATGATAAACTCGGCAGCATTTACTGTATATAAACCAAAACTTTAAGAACGCACAAGCAGATGGTGGTGACACGGAGGTGATGCACCAGTACACCTGATAAAGATGTACGCCGCAAATAAGTGTCATTTTAGCAGGACTGTAATGATATATTATTATGTACGTATGCAATTCTCAGTTTCTGTAACAAGACGCAAGTGAAATGGAGAACGGCATAAAAAAAAAAAACAACAACAAGAATTTCAGAAGAACAGACTGAAAAGTCTAATGTTTAGTGTGACCTTCCTTTGTGTCTCTTCAGCGCAGACTCTGATTGGCTGTAAGCCTATCCAATCACATCCAGAGGCATTTTGGTCGAAGACTATCAATAACATCCCTTGGAAAAGAAACAATAAATTCTGAGGGCACAGACTAATGCTCTCACTAGGTCATCCCCCCAAAATACTCTGTAGGTTATTTATGAAATAAATAATCACCAATGACACATGTTAGCTCTTTGCTAGCTAATATAATGTTCTATTTCACTTACATTCTGCAAAATAATAGTGGATTTAAAGATTAAGATCAGTGAATGATGATGTCAACCTCTTTGTGTGCAGCTGAGCTGGTCATTTGTTGATGGCTACTCATTTCTAAGCTAACATTAGCTAGTACTGGACACTGCTGCTGCTGTAGAGGAGCAGAAAAGAGGCAATAAGCTTGAGTAAGCATAACAGGTTTTTTTTCTTTTCAAAATCTAATTCTAGTCAGAGTCAAATCAAAGTACAGTGTGTTTTCATGGATATATGTGGAATTGACGAACATCCGCAAATGACTAGACTACAGTATAAATGTCTTGGAAGTAGTATGTGCAAATATTACATATCGAATTAAAATAAAAATAATAAATACACAAAGTCACAGTTTGGCGTCCTTTTGTTTTGTGCCAGTAAAATAAAGTCACTTTGCTACAGTAAAACAATAAATTCTTGTCTATTCTAGGCTATAGTTATAAAGGTGCTATCTAAAGGTGATTTATTACCAGTAGTTCTTTTTGTTGACGACCAGGTTAATACAGGGCATTATTAGTACGTGAGCCTTGGCAATAGGTTTAGTGTTCTGGGACACTTTGACATCACAGATTAAAATGCTTCTGGTTGGAAATTCCTTCCTGTCAAATGCTGACTAGAAGCAGCCTGAGAACAAAGTGAGATAACGGGCCTCCTTAGATTAAGACAGGCTGACTCAAATACTGTCCTCTGCACTGTAATTTGGCCTTTGTTTTTTAACGGCTCCCTCATTAGGATATCTTAGATAGTGGCCTGACGGAGTCAAGGTCCAAACTGACAACCGTTTGTGCAAACAAAGGGGCTGAAAATGCTTTGATCCCACTATAGGCTACCTGTTGCTTTCAAGGTTCCATATTTGGTGGTTTTAAGACTTTGAGAACTGCAAGTCACTGCGACAGGCCAAGCCGGTCATCTGTGAACATTACCCAACCCACAGGTCTGAGCGCCCCAGTTCACAGTTGCATAATATCAGAAGTGTCACCTAATAAGGGATGAAATCAATTAGTGACCCACAGGCGGGTTACACATTAGTAAACATTAGACAGTGGTGTGGAGGTGCTAGGCCGGGTCACATTTGAACTAAAACCACACACAGGCTTATGGGATTTATTCTGGATTATAACACGTTTAAAGAAAAACATTTGATCTGCATTGCTCCATAAACCGAGGTTGTCAAACATTTCCGAAATTTTTTTTAATTTATTTTTTTTCACAAAATGAAGTTTTCGTAAGTAAGTTTAATTTATATAGCACATTTAAAACAGTTAGGACTGGCCAAACTGCTGTACAGTGTCACTTAAAAGGCTAGAATTAAAAGTAAATAAATTAAAAAAAACTAAAAGCAATACATTTTCAATCAGCAAAATTAAAATACATAAAATACAAAAGGCAGACTGGTGCAATAAAAGACAATATAAAGGGTAGGAATAAAATCAGATGATTTAAGAGGGAAAGGCCAATGTGTACAGATGTGTTTTTAGTCTGGATTTAAAAGTTCGTGTTTTGAGTTTTAAAATCAGAAAATAATGCTACAATTGTTATGTTTTTAATTAATTTAGAGCAATTATTCAGATTCAGTCTAAAGTGTGCAGTAGTTTGTGTTGCATTACAAGTGTTGGACGGCACACAGAAAACATTGGTTGGAGTCTTTATGTTCCTTTTTTTGGAAATATCGAGAAAGAATACAGAATAATATGACGCAGATGGTCTTGAGGACTCTCCTCACTCTGATATTATTTCTCATTTTCAGGTTTGTCTGATCCCCAAGTCGGCACACGGCACCAACCCGGCCAGTGCTCAGATGGCAGGCATGAAGGTGCAGGTGGTGGAAGTGGACAAAGATGGAAACATTGACCTGGCACACCTCAAAGCCCTGGTGAGAACTATTTTAAGTTGTAGAAATGCACAGTATAACGAGCCTTATGACCCATAACACACGAGGACAGCAGCTTCAGTAACATTTAATCTATGTTGTTGTATTTGCATGTTGATGTTTAACCAAAATATCCACAAGAAAGCTTTTTCCAACTCCACTCTTTTGCACTGAATGTCAATTTTAGGTGGTGTTTTATGTAACTGTGATAAAATGCAGTCATTATTTTATTCTATTTGCTTGGTTAGCAGAAAAATGCACCCATGAATTATTTTTCCCACTCAAATAGACAAAAAAAAAAAAAAAAAAAAATCTAAAAATTCAGGAAGATTTTTAATAATGTTGCAAATTGTATTTTCCTGTTCTACAGTGTTATTAAATGCAAAATGTCACCAAATTCACTGAACCTTTAATTTGGAGCTTTTTGTTATGACATAATTGCATAGACTGACATAAAATATACATATCACTACTGCGTAAATATACATTATGTCATTTGTTCAGTACATTTTAGTAGCTCATACACGACCGGTGTAACTTGCTTGACGTGCAATAGTTCTGGGTAAAAACGGTGTTGCTTTTACTGACCTAACACTTATGTATTCAAAATCTCTTGTCTCTTAAAGGTGGAGAAACACAAGGCGAGCCTGGCAGCCATGATGATCACCTACCCCTCCACATTCGGTGTATTTGAAGAACACATCAGAGATGTGTGCGATCTCATCCACCAGAACGGCGGCCAGGTGTACCTGGATGGAGCCAACATGAACGCCCAGGTGGGACATGACCCAGCAGTAAATTATGACTATTTCATGTTTAACAAAAGTCAAAATGCATCACACATTTTACACTGCATGTAAATTATGTAGGAATGTGCGACGCTGAAGGCTAATAGGTTAAAGGTTTATAGTGTATTACTGTGTTATCATGTAATAAATGGAGAACCTTTGCTCTCAGAAGTATGCAGATGTTCAGTTTTACTCCATGACGCCTCCACCAATCCCTGCTGGACTTTCAGACCCAGCCCACTCTGGATTTTAAGTTTATTATTTAAGATTTTATATTATATAGACTCTAAATTCAATGCTTCCTAAAGTCAAGATAATGACTTATGATCAGGAATGTTGGTTTTTAAGACTGAACCCCCCCCCCCCGAGTCATGCATGCTAGGCCCAGTACACACTGTGCACCATAAATCTGTTAAACCCAATAAACTTCAAAAACAGAAGTTTAGCAAATTTAATGGAACACGTTGCCCACAATGAGCAAGGTGTTCCATTAAACTGACACAGTAACTACCTTTTATCTGTACAGTTTGTCATTTAACCCTGTCATGCGTTAATTATGAGAACATTAATCAATCTATGTTTTTACAACTCTTCTGTAATCACAAAAACAATGTGAATGTAAATTTTTTTATGGAGTTGCAAAAATATCCACTCAACTTTTGGAACCAAAGAAATGTGCATTTACTGATACATTGTGTAAAAACTATGACATAAAAACATTTTTAATGATGCTAATTTGACGTTTTGTCATATTTGAACATATTGTAATACTAGTCATTACTCACTCTATGGAGATAATATGCAAAAAACATTTTGTGTTTTAAAAAAAACCTATTGATTACAGTCTTAATATCAATAACAAGCAATTAATTTACGCGCAAACATGTTGGTGCAGATCAGGTTTAGAACAGCAATGTTGCAATAGTCCATTGTGTTGGCAGATATGGAACTAAAACAACAAAAGCCATGAATATAGAACAGAACGGCTGTAGAATAACTGTCCACTGTAGTGACCACTATGCATGAAAGGATTAAGACCACAAAGGTTTTGTTTTTCTTTGAATTTTTTTAAGAAGGCCTTAAAAAAACTACACTTTGACCATAAAATAACCACTTTAGAGCCTTCAACTTTGCAGTACCATCATTTAATATGAATTTAGTTATTATTTTCTATTATATTCTCATGTCTCCTGGCCCATTACTGTCCTTTTTCCTGCTGTCCTTTAGGTGGGCCTGTGTCGTCCTGGGGATTATGGCTCTGATGTGTCTCACCTGAACTTGCACAAAACCTTCTGCATCCCTCATGGTGGAGGAGGACCCGGCATGGGGCCCATTGGAGTGTAAGTCCCAGATGAATAGAAGTCAAACTCCAGTTTCCTGTGATCTTCACTCTCAAATAACATCGTGAATGCTTTTTAAACCTTATAACATCTGGTGAGAACATCTGTTTATTAGTTATTTTGTAGGATTTTGGGACAAAAGGAAACTTTAATAGCCAGTGTTTAGTGTTGTTTCCTGGAAAACTGATCTTTGACAAGGAAATCAGTGTAGTTTGGTTAAATATAGCTCCAGTCTGATGTTTTTCACTCAGCGGTCAATGGAACATGAGCTATTGTGTCTGGTGTTGGCGTCTGTATCTTTGTTTGCAGTTTCTACAAACCTCTTGAAGCCTGTTCAATTTTGAGGAATTTTTTTATTTTTGCAGTTTTTCCAAATTTTTTAAATATAAAAAATTTGCTTCTGCTTATAATGGCCATATTTTAATGGCTTATAACATGGAAATGGTTGCAGATATTAATATAGTTACTATTGAGCACTGATAAGAAGTCGTATATGGACTTTAATTGAATTCATAGTTTTCTCCCAGTGAAAGTACCGCCCACTTCTATTGGGAGATTGATCTCCTGCATTCAGACCACAGGACTGTAACAGCTGCAGAACCTGACCTGTGAATGTCACAAATTCAACTTGTTATAGACTCTTGATTGAACATGTCAGTGAGATACAGAGCAACACAGAAAACTGTCATAAACGAACAAAAGCCGGCAGAAAATGCCTCTTAACTGTCTCATAAATGAAGTGTTTCAGGGCAAAAACACCGGCTCTTAGTGTCGACGCTCAGCACATTCATCTCCTCTTCATCAGGAAGGCCCACCTCGCTCCCTTCCTGCCGAGTCACCCCGTGGTTTCCATGCAGTCGGTCAATGCCAGCAGCTCCCTGGGCACGATCAGCGCTGCACCCTGGGGCTCCAGCGCCATCCTGCCAATCTCTTGGGCGTACATCAAGGTCTGTATGGAGAGTGCGTTTGATGCTCTGTGAGTCGATGTGGCATTTGAGTTGCCATTTTATCTCCTTTTTGATGCCTCTGCAGCTGGGAGATAAGATGATGCCAAATGTCTTGAGATTAAGTTTTGTTAGATTTAACAGGACGTTTTGATTGGACTCAGGTTTATAATGATAAGACGTCATTGGCCAGAAGATCACGGTGACCTCACAAAACATGTTTTTCATGACAACTCAAGAAAACACACACGCACACATTATTAGAATATCTTATACTAATATGTTAAGATAAAACTATCTAACCTTTTACACCTTTGATATTCAGAAGGTCAGCTTTAATCTGCAATCATGATGTTCTATAAACTACTTATTTGGCCATTATTCAATACCATACTCTTATATAAAATAATCTAAACCATGACAGAAGTGAAAACTGCAGGTTTTCATTGTTGGAAAATCTTACACAACCGTGCGCCACCACCTTGAGCCACTTAACTGAATAGTTCATGAGCTGCTGTCACTATTAATGTCTGTTAAATTTCAGTGAATGTTCAGAATAAATCACTAAAAATCTAAACATTCTCACTAAAACAACACCACAACATCATTTTTTTCTGATGAAACTTTCTATTTGAGTGAAAATGACTAACGTCGCCTCTCTGTCACGTCCAGATGATGGGCTCTAAGGGACTGCTTCACTCCACAGAAGTCGCCATTCTCAACGCTAACTACATGGCCAAGAGGATGGAAGGTCACTATAAGGTCCTTTTCAGGGGCAGGAAAGGTATATTACTACCAGATTATATGAACACATACTTCCTTGGCTGTCTGAATCAGTATTTTCCTTGTTGAATGAGTTATTTATTGAAGTTTAATTCCTTGTTGCCCTACAGGTTTTGTTGCCCATGAGTTCATTCTGGACGTGAGGCCTTTTAAGAAAACTGCTAATATTGAGGCTGTTGATGTGGCCAAGAGGCTGCAAGACTACGGTAGGTTGAATATTCTCATTCCACCTTTATTCACTGCGCACTCTGTATTAATATGTAGGAATTACTGTGCTTCATCCATTATGCACATGGCAAAAAAAGAGCAACGAGGGTAGTTAAGGTGAAATCCAAACGTACTGAAACGTATGGACGTGGTTGAATTCAAGACTGCACTAATAATGTTCAAGGCAGGACTTAAAATACACCCAGAATATATACAAAAAAGTGTTTTCTAAAAGATGGTAGGGGTATAATTTATAGGAAGAACTTATTTTTAGATAATTTAAGGTATGAACCACAATGAAATAAATGCATGGGGTGAACGATTTGGAGGAGTTGAAAGAATGTATGAAGAATCACTTTAAAAATTGTACGGTGAATAATGATGCAGCACATTAAGGTGGGATGTAGTGTAGTATAAATGACTAATATATAGCGGAACACATGTGTATATATTGTATTTATATGAAGTAATATAGCTGAGTTTTATAACTAACATAACTGCGATAATAAAGCATAGTATAAATGATAAGGAATATTGTATATAATTATAAATAAGAGCCTACTGTATTTATATAGGTTTATGTCATTCTTATCCAACTGTCATTCATTCATTCATTCGTTCATGTTCACAACCAATCTCATGTCTTCTGTTGCTTTCAAGGCTTCCACGCTCCCACTATGTCCTGGCCTGTGGCTGGAACCCTCATGATTGAGCCCACCGAGTCCGAAGACAAGGCAGAAATGGACCGATTCTGCGACGCCCTGCTCGGCATCCGACAGGAGATCGCAGACATCGAGGAGGGAAGGATGGACTCGCGCATCAACCCTCTGAAGGTGAGTTAAAGCCTGGATTTGTCTATTATACATTAGTGAGACACCTACAGAGCTGCATGTAGCTGATGATGCACCATCTGAGGTGGTCACATGTTTGTGTGTGTGTGTGCGCAGATGGCCCCTCACTCTCTGGCCTGCATATCGTCCTCCACCTGGGACAGGCCATACTCCAGGGAACACGCCGCTTTCCCCCTGGTGAGTGCCCACTTTCAGCTTCACATGACTAAAAGTGTTCCTGGTCTCAGGTAGGAACCCTGCCCACTGTTAACCTGGAAGGTGCTGGGGTTCCTCAGGGCTATATCCTGGATCCACTTTTAAACTGAGCTTTAATGTCAGTGACTTAAATAGAAGGAAAAACACCTTCGGGTCAAAGGTCACGTCCTCTTTCAATAAATAAAGAGTTGAACCAGTTTTCACTTCAACTTTTCTTTCATGGCGTTTCATTTCAGCACCAAATAACTTATGGTCTTTGCCACCCTCTAGTGGTTAGTAGTGAGAAAAACAAGGTGTCCATAAAGTCTCTGCAGTTCAACAAATTTATTACAATAGCAAATGAATGGACAAATTATTGGAACGGAAATGATTAAAAATGAAAAGTACATATTGAATTTTTTTCTACCTTATTTATTATACCTCTCATTGGGTACTATTAGTTCCATGAATCGCATCAATATGGTATTGGATTTCTTGCCGTGTTGACATCAGAGATCTTTTGCTTCAGGTCTTCGATGTCCCGTATTATATTTCGTGTCTGATACAAAAGAAAACTAAATGCACTATAAGAACATAGACACTATGAACTTTATTGGATTAGTCCCGTATCTTTGTTGGATACATGATCTCTTTAACATGACTCTATACAAAGACATCCAGGGGAGGAATATCTGGTGAACGAGGTATCCAGGGAATTGGGATTTATTTAACAGACTCTATTTCATCAACATGGTGCCTGAAATACACAAACGCAATGCGATTTTAAAAACTTGAATATAAATAAACTAGCACGTAGACTTTGTGGACTCTGAAACATTTGGAACGACTAAGAATATTTCACCAAAGAAATGCATTTAGATCTGATGTACAGATCATTTTATAGGGTTAATGCAAAAATGAAAGACTGTGGGGTCTATATGATGATCACAGTGGGGATGTTTTGGAAGGGGTTTTTCAGGTCTCAAGTGAGAATATAGTGAGGCAGGTCATTCACTGAACAGGTTTTCATGTATTTTTCTTGAGTATGAAGTGTTACATAGATTTATTAAATACTCCTTTAGGTGCCTCAGACCCCCTCAATACAAATCTAAATGTCTCCAGTTTAAGATGATCTAATACATCTTTCGCCCAATGTGAAACAGTAGGCGGGGCAGCATCCTTCCATTTCAACGGGATTAAGAGTACTAAGAGTTGAAAAAGCAATGAGTTTCCCACCCGCGGCAGGTCGTCAAAGGTCGTGCTTTAAAGCTGTGAACTACCAAGGGTTTTAAGTAGGGCTGTCAAAAGATTAATTTTCTTTATCGCAACTAATCTCAGAAATTTCACAGTTAATCGTGATTAACTTTGCATGTGTAAAATTGATATTTTGCAGTAAGACCGATCTAATCTAAAGTTAAACCCACAATGCAAAGTATTTCTGACCATTGTGTCTTAAATTGGAATAAAATGAAGACAGAGACA
>JAPSES010074087.1:0-10690 GCA_029822895.1 Maxillicosta whitleyi
GCACTGATAGGAAATGAGAGAAAGTAGGACCAAGTGATTACGAGGTGTGACTTTTTCGTGGACATTGGTTTTGTGATTCAAATAAATCACTCTTTTGAACGCATGCTGTTTCGAGAAGAAAAACCTTTTATTTTAGTGACCCCCGCAAACTTGCCGGACTACTTTCGTTTCGACTAAAACCGGACCAGAACTGGGCTCACAGGACACTGTCAGGGGTAAGTCGGTGTGGATGTACTACACTGATGATGGGATGGAATAAAGATTCATGTCAAAAATACACAACTATCCCTTTAATATCTACCATTCAATTTTAAATAATGTCTACATATTTGTCTATTTCATTTGCCTGTTGAATTGTACTGAGACTTTGTGGACATAGTACATTTTCATCAAGTGATAAATGGACTTGACGTATTTTGTGCTGTTAAATAAATCTAACGGTACATTCTGCTAATACTGGAATTACAAGTTTGTGACCAGGGTATTTACAGGATGGATCTGCCAACCCTGTGGTTTTGTGGATGTTTCTGTCCAACTTCCTGAGCCACCCTCTTGCTTTCTCGGGTCTGTGAAATGTTCACTGTTGTCTTTTTTCATCACTGTATACAGCTGATGACTGCAGCAGCTGTGCAAGGCTGGTATGATGAACAAAATCTGCATATTTAAAAAAAAAAAAAAAAACTTCCCGTGCTGAGACCAGTATTGGCTAGAGAAAATATAATCACACTCAGCGGTGAAAAACAGATGTGACCATAATACGAGCTGTGCAGATGCACATTACTACTAAAAGAAGCATGATGAGGCAGCCACCATTACAGCCCCTGAAATGAAAATAATGCATACTCTTCTCAGACCTTTTATCTTTTCAATCACAGTCTACCATTATGATCTCATCACGCAAAGACGTCGCTGGGGCTCTCGTTTTCTCGGATTGAGTCGGCTAATTTTCACTAGAAGTTCGACCAGATGGAACTACCGTCTTCTGTTTGCGAGGACAGGAAACCGATGCATCATGTCACCTTGTTCATTGAAAGGAACAAGGATGGTAGAGAGGGGGAGGGAGGGGGGTGAAGTCTACCGTAACGTGACCAAAATGGGAATTCGATACTGCTGCCATGAGCATTAGCGCCATTAATTGCATCAGTATGTACTTAACAGCAAGATCAGCAGAAAAAGTGCTTGTACCCATTTGTTGTGTAATCCTGCGAGTGACTTTTGATAATTTGTTTTTGTTTCATCTGATTTTAGCAGAAGCTACCTGGGTGGTCCGACAACAGCACCGTGATTAGGTACAAAAACAAGGAGCCTGTAATTGTGTATGTGCAATCACAGCTATTTATTTTGGGGGTTTTTTTTGCAGTTAATTTGTTTGCTCTTAAAAGTTTCTCTTCACCACTAGGTTAATTTTAAAGGGTTCATATTTAGTTAAACCCACTTTTATTAGTCTTTGGTTCATTTATTTGTGTATTTGGATCTTAATAGTTCATGAAGCTTAAAATTGAACCTGCCAGGTGCTGCAAAACTATCGTTACATTAATTTTGGCAAAATAATTGAGTCGATTTCTTCAACTTGTTTTAATTCCTGCTTAATTTTTTACATCTATAATTAGTTACTTTACAACATTTGCACATATAAGGTCACGACTTCGGAAGAATATTTCTCTGAGTATGACATAATTGTTGTAGGCTGTACTGAATGTGTCCAAGCCGATAACCTAAAATGTTCAATTGTTGGTTGAATGGGACAGAGCAGCACAACTTGGAGGGGGCAGGGCATGAAGAGACTAATGTGGATTTAAAAAGGGACAGCGCTCATAATGACCTTTCCGGTGTCATTACTCAGAAATATTGTTGAATATGGACCTGTGAAGTTGAATTAATGAAGAATTCAGACCCAAGGGGAGCATTTACAGTTTATGTAGACCACAGGGAAATGTTTTAAAATGTATGATTAGATTTTTAAAATAAATAATCAAACAAATACAAATATCAGTCCGTTAATTTATTTACAGATTTTGCTGTATATTTCGCTATTAACAAGCTTTGCTTCCTGTCATTGAATGCAAAACTGTTCTTGGATGAAACGTCTTTCCTGTTTTCGTTGAAGTATGTTGTTTTGATCAAAGATCTTCAGTACATTCTCTGAAGGTCAATATACTGTGAAATGAAAGTCGATTAAACGCTTGTTTGTTAAATATTAATAGCCCATTGCTGTTCATCATCAATGTTTCATAGGTTCTGCAGATTACCGCCGGAGAATGATGACTCCTCCGACATGGTTTTGTATCTTGATGATTCTACAGATGAGTCAGGAGCTATTCTATTGATTTTCCGTCTTAAAAGTATCGAGGCAGTGGTTCCTGAGAAAGTCTGATCCAGATGTGGAGAAATCTCATAGAACTATTCATATATATATACACCATACAAATGACAATGATTACATTCAGTGGGTCCATTGACTTTGGAACAGCCTGTCCGAGTAGATAAGGCTGGCACAATCAGTGACAATCAGGGTTTGAACTGCCAGCCCTTCGGCTCTAACAACTGAGCCACAGCCACAAACACGTCTGTCAAATTAGTAATTCCTTTTCAAAATTAGTGAAGTTCTGCCTCTTTCCTCAAGAATGACAGTCTTGTAGTGTCACTGGAAAGGCCTCTGGGGAACATATTCCTCCCCCGGTGAATTATCCGTGCATTCCATGTATCTAATTATATACATAGCTTAGTGGTTTACAGCGCTGACTTTAGTGTGGAAGGTTGCCAGTTCGAATCCCAGGTGGGCCCTTAGGCAAGGCCCTTTACGCTATATATACCTTGTAAGTCGCTTTGGATAAAAGTGTCAGCCAAATGTAATATGATGTAACATCAGGTTTGTAAACAAAACAATATCACACTGATCATGTAGAGGGCTTCAAAACTCATGGGCGAAGGTTCCTATACTGTATATTGTACATATTTTGGGTTATTTAGAGGTTTGCTTTTCATGATTTAAAATATTAATACAGCCGTAGAAACACTACCACCCCTTATTTTATTCATGTATGATACAAACATTATGAATTAAACAGTATATTGCAGGTATGTTTTTTGCTGCTCATACACTGGACTGAGGAGAAAAAAAAAACTTGTTGGAGAATAAAACCCAAGGGAACTTTGTTAAGTTTACTGACACTTTCAGTGCATGGCCGGAGGGAGGAAGATTCCCATAACGACATCTGAGGAATTTTCCCACAACTGAAGGAGAGGATGGCTAAGGGTTTAATCTGGTATATGTTTGGAGTGGAACAGGATGGTGCCGAGTCCTAGTGCTTCCATCACCTCCTGGGCCTTAAGGTCACCGTTGCTTTGTTTTGGAGGTTATTGAGAGTTGTGTGTGAATGTACTGAACAAAAATGAATTCATTAGCAGTTCTCTTCTTTTCACTGACTATATTTTTGCAGAGAACAAGCATTGTAGTTGACTCTGGGGATAAGACAAAGAGCGAATTAAGAAGACAACGACCATTACTTGCTTTAAAAAGTCCCAAAGCAAAAGAATAAAAGCACTAGATATGCTGCTCTCCAAAGTACAGCTCTGTTATATCTTCTCCAAAACGTAATTGTGATTTAAAACCACAGCATTTTTATCTATTATTTGCTGCTTTAGTCTGTGTCTGCACAATGGCTGACAGCCATGCTCAGACTACTTTATCCACATAAGAGAAGTCTTAGTAGTAACAGCTAATATTAAGGCTGAGATTTGGCTCCTGGACAACACATAAGAGCTAAGAACAACATCTTATGTTTGTTTTTTTGTATCATTTTTTGTAGATCAGCATGTCTTGTCTACTCTCTGGTCATTTCAGGACTTGGCAAGAGGTGTACCTTAGATTACCTTGGTTATGTAGAGGGATAAAGGAAAAAGCCCAGTTTTAGATTTCTCTTGTAATCCATGTCAAGGTAAACAAGAACCATGTGGACATAAATCCTTTCCCTTTCATTGACAACATTAAGCCGTTACATGCTCAGACTGCATCAATGGCTTTAGCATATACTGTAGTTCTATATATAGCATATACTTTAGCGCATACTGTGCTTAGCATGTAGATTCAGTTGTCATCATGTCCAATTAGACATTCCTTACTTTTAATCAAACAGTTCCTATTACACATCACCATCTGTCGACACAAAAGAATGCCATCAACACTTAATACATGATTCATGAATTCAGTTACGTGAACACGACCAGGTATTTCTTAAATGGGAAAGAGCAGGCAGGGTTTCAAATATTGCCACCGGCGCTGACTTTTTAACTCAAAACTTTCTAAGTGCTGCTAATCTCTGAAAAAAAAAAAATGGCTTGTGCAGGTCTATTTTCATTGTTCTGCCTCAGTTACATCTGTGTGGACGTGTCTGGCACTGACACACTGGCATAACCACTGGAAACAGCCTGTCCAAATGAAATCCGGCTTTCTGCTTGGAGTGGGATTGCCTCAGTTTCACCTGAATCTGTGGATCATTGACATTATTCACGAACAAATGGCTCTTTACTGACTGATAACCATGACCATAACGTTTAGGTTAATACAATCATCATCTCGGACATGTTGCGTCAGACCCGTTCAGTGTGAAGCTGTCCATAAAGTTATTTGTTAAGTTGTTGGTTCTCAGCAGTACCGCCTCAGGCAGCCGCACACCCACTGCCATGGACCTCATCTGAACCCTATCCTCTTCTGCATAGCACTAAAAACCTCATCTACGGCACTGAATCTTAATACTCCTGATGCTCACGTACACTGACAAGACGGGGAGAACTATAAAAGAGAACATGCACTCTGCCAAATATGTACTTATTAATGTCTCGTGTTTGCTGACCGCTCCGAAATGGAAGTCGTTCAAGGGAATTAAATGTAATTATATAGCCTCAGTGAAAAAAAGTACAAAAAGAAAATATTGTACTTGTTTCTTTCTATGACAGCTAGACTGGGATATTTCTGCCACACGTGTTCATTTTGTTTGCCAGTAATTACCGGGTCAAACTGATGCCAAATGCACACTATGAGATGTATGTACATAGTGGCAGGAATGACGATGGCAGCCTCAGTTACCGGGGTTTAGCTTTGGAAAAAGTGTTCATTTAAGAGTTCAGTGAGCTGTAGCCCAACTGAGCTAAAAGTATCTGTCCTCACGGCAGTTAAGCCAGCAGACAGTCAAATGAAGGCAATTCTGCTCTGGAGACTCACACACTGCATGTTACACAAACACAATCCAAATGTTTGAAGCAGTCCAGAACTTTGCTACAATGATGCGGGGGAAAAAATATTAGCCTTATATTCTACAGGCAATAGCATGGTCCTTATGCAGTATTTATACCTTCAGTTATTAAATAAACTATCAATAGAGTTTGTTAAAGAGCTTAGAAGTTCTACCAAATTGAATTGGATTGTAGAGCTATGACAACATTTATCATGTGTTAAAATAACCAGTACGTTTATGTTTCAGGAGCAAAACTTGATGATACTGTACCTTAATACAGACATGTGTAAACAATGAGCTTTATACTTTATTCAGCCAGTGATGCAGTTTGTGAATAAATAGTGTTGATTCTATGTTGAATTTATGTCTGATATGCGACTTCTCTCTTATAATAAATATATCCTACATTTTAAAAGCTAATGAAGTTCTGCCCAATTGTAACTAGTGAAACATAAGTGCACATTATCTTTACATTTGGAATAGAATAGACAATGTGCCTAAGAAATTTATGTTCTTTCAAGACTATGATTTTATCCACCTCCCAGTGAAGAACAAAGATAAGAATATTGTTTTGAAGAAACAATAAAATGTCAGTTTAATCAAGAAAAACAGGACAAAGCACGGTTTCAGGTGATACTTTTTTTGTGTCTATAATTAGAGTTCCTGTAAATTGCTGTCTTTGCATATATCTAATACCTTTCATGTTTTTATTAATTACATGCTGCTCGCTAGACAATCTGTTTCTTAGCAATTGTCAGGAAGAGAGGTGAAGCTTGAAGAGAACACACTGAACCTGCATTATTTTCTCCCCTCTTCATGCCAACACCTGAGTAGATCAGCATTTTTTAGCAGTTTTTGAGTCATTAGTGGCTGTTTCGTTGCACATCTTCCCAAAACTTTACTGATATTTACTAAATATGGAAAAAAACAGAAGTGAGTAATGTCAGTTTTTCCATTAAATCACAAATGTGATTTGAGAGGTCATTCCATAAACATGGAAACAAACATAAATACCATGTTGATTTAGATATATTCATCATTATTATTATTGTTGACTATTACCCTTGTATTAAAAAGTTATTCGGTTCCTGGCGTGTCCATACATGCTGCACCATATTTGAAAACTCTTTTTTAACTTCTTATATCCATCAATATCCGTTTTTTTTTTTTATTACCATGACTATTTATTATTATTGTTGATAATAATAATAATAATAAATTAGATTTTTATAGCCCTTTTCTAGTCACCCAAAGTGCTTTACATCATTAATCCATTCGCTCTCACATTCACCCTCTGGTGGTGGTAAACTACATTTGTAGCCACAGCTGCCCTGGGGTAGGCTGACGGAAGCGTAGTTGCCACTTCCTCTGACCACCACAAACATTCATACATTCATTTAGTGACACTGGAAGGAAAGAGGGTGAATAGTCTTGCCCAAGGACACAATGGACTGACTAGGATAGAGCAGGATTTGAACCGCCAACTGTTCGGTTACTGGACGACCCACTCCTAAAGGTCTTTCCATTGCAGTTTTGTGTGATATACCAATTTCTCTATGCCCGTAAAGCCACGTCTTGCCAACACCAAAAAAGTTTCATTGAAAAACATAAGTTTTGGTGAAAGTAATTTTTCCATTAGGCAAATTTTTATACGCGAGTTCTATTCGCACAATTTGAGGGTCAACGGAAAAGTGACTAGTGACACAGTTTCCTCTGTGGATCAGAAAAGGGCAAAAACTGTATCATTTTTGCAGTTTTTCAACCACAGCTGCATAAAAATGACATAAGCATTTCAACCAGGACCAAGTATGTAAAGAGATGATAATGCACATGCGACAATATTCTATAAATGAGTGGACAGTCAATATTTGCAGATCAGCAAATCAAATGGGGTCAGAGGTGACATCCAGATATAAACATAGCAGAAGTAGGAACATGACGCTCTTCAAAGATGACGTGGATCACACATCTAAACAGCTCAGAGCGTTCTCCAGGGTGACAAAGAGCAGCATCAACATGTTCTTTCATTATTCCATGTATAAATAGACGATATAAATTTTAGAAATGGAGGGAAGTTAAGCCGATTGTCTGAATTTCACATCGCAGAGCAGACTTTATGCGGCTTATGGCGTTAAGACAAAACCTCAGTAACACCGTCTGTAAAAGCACATCATATTTGTCTAAGAAGAAAAGATAAGGTGGATAAAGGTTTCATTATTTCGCTGATGTTTCTCAAACCTCATTGACATGGAGGTGAGACTGAAGCGAACACTTTGCCTGTGGCAGTGGAGTTTATGGAATATCAATCAATCCCATCCCATCATTTATTCAAGATTCACCTGCAGCAGTAGGCGCACCTCGATGATATCCACCGACAACATGACATTGTGTTGTGACTCAACTTTGGTGTTTGTATGCTGTGAATATACATGTTCAGGTTCAGTTAAAATGTGCTTTAGGAATGTTTTAAATTTTATAATAACGCAGATGCGACACTGTTGATAAGAAAAGGATAATAAAAAAAAAGAATTCAATGTGTCCAACCAATATGTAGTCTGCCACTGCTGAAATCACACATTTTTAATGTCACGGCCTAGAGCTGTGCAAGTATAGCGTTAAAAAAAAAGAAAAAAGATAAGTCATAAAGAACAGAGAATACTGTTTGTGACTAGAACATATTTTTATATTCAAAGATTTCAGTTCTATTTGTACAGATACACCAACTTTTTATGGTTTTTAAGAATAAGGTAAACTAACATAGTAAGAATGAAAAAAAAAATGAATACAAACACCTGACTGGTTGACTAGTAAACAAAAATTGCAACCTTTTTGATATGGTTTGTGGTTCTTTTCAGAAAATTAAAATTGTAGATCTTGTTACTTTAGTACAGAAGCTGAAAGCAGACTTCATATAATCTTTTTTTTAAACTCACCATTATCTCGAGATAACGGCATAATTATTCCGTGATCTCGAGAAAACACAACTATCATTTCATGGTGTAGAGATCGGTAGAGACGAAGCCGGGCCAGTGTTCTGCCGAGGTGGCGCGGACTGATTTTGAAATTATCCCTTATTAAAAGACTTAATGCGATCTCTGCCTGCGTCAAACCCTGATCAAAAAATTGCCTTATTAGGTGATCGATCATTCCAGACATTCTTGACCAAAGTTGCGTTTACAAAGGAGAAATAGCCCGAAGTCAGTCTTGGTGAATGACCCGTCATCTACACCATGAAATAATAGTTAGCCGTTATCTCGAGATCACAGAATTATTATTCCGCTATCTCGGGATAACGGTTGTTTTCTCAAGATCACGGAATAGTTATGCTGTTATCTCGGTATAACGGTGAATTTAAAAAAAAGATTATTTGAAGTCCGCTGTCGGCTTCCGTACTTTAGGGATCAGTACTTTAGCAGTAATATTTGAGTGTTGTGTGAATGTAAGTCACATGTTCAGCCTCGCTCCCAGTAGGTTATTGATTGTGTTTTATGTTCTAAAACCTTCTGTGTAACACCTGGTATGTCAACCAAGTATTGGTGGTTCTGCTCATAACATGTGTCCATGTCAGTCTATAAAAATCAGTCCGAGGTCCTGCCAGTGTTTAAGAAAACACCTACACGGTAGAACCTTCCCCAAGGGTGTGATGTAAAAGAGTAAAAATGCACAACACTGATGAAAATTGACATTTTGACTTGTGTTGGGAACGGAGAAAGCCCATGAACTGTTCACCCCTACGGCTATAAGAAGAAAGAAAAAAAAAAAAGTTGTTATTATGGGATGGTTCGGGTTTGAGCTGAAATTGGCAGAAGAAAAAGAAACGAGGAACAAACAAATATATCACTGTCAACCAATGTCACCTCTATTCCTTCCGCACACCCTCTCGCATAAAATCAGCTTTTCCAGAGAAGTCACACGTCTTCGGCTTGTCCCCGACACAAAGAATTTAATTCCTATTTCTTCCAAAAACTATTTATTAGATACGCCGTATGTATCGCATTGAACCAACTCTTAAACACACAATCTCCTCTTCAAATATTCCATCAGCGTTTAACTCCTATCACAGTCCCACCCAAAGGCTTCCCTTCAAATCACTCCTCATTCAACTGGAGTACTGATGAAATTGAAAGTTTATTGTTTTCGTTGGTCCCTTTTGGCTGGATAACTCTACTTCCCTGACTCAGGACACCTAATTATACAAAGTGCTGTTTCATTATTATTTCTGATGCAGAAATTAAATGGATTCTTGGTAGAGATTTTTCTGTTATAGATGTCCATTAAGGCTGGAGCTCAGCCATGCAGAATTTCAATGAACGACCTGCACTATTTTTAGTTCCACTTTAACTGATCTGTCTCACCCACTTGAGGGAAGAATAACACACGCAGGTACGTACACAACACAAACCGCCTGTGGAAAAGACGCACGATGCCGCATTGTCAATTACCTGTCACTTCATACGAGGCAAATTGTCTCAGTCCCACAACATATGGAAGAATCCAGAAGGGAATATGTATGTTTTTGTCTGTTTTCATTCATTCTTCTTCATTCTTAGTTATAATATTAACTGAAGTTAAATGGTGTTTAATAAATGTATTAGACCACCTGTCATGACAAGAAGAAAACATAAATAACTATAATAAATGACCAATTAGAATAACAAAATAGTCCCTGTTGAAAAAAATAATGACTAAAAATGTCAAAATTTTGTGCGACTACCTTTGGTGCAAATAACAGTTTACATTGTAGCTGACATTGTTTTGCATAGGAATGAAAGATAACTGGAATTGTGCAACTTCATAAAAAAAACATTAAAAAAAAACATAGTAATTCGCTGCTGCATTATCATTTGCATTTTTGGAAAATATTAAATTTGGAAATTTACAGATAGACAATAGTTATATTTTAGCATTAAAAATAGTTTTTTGATTAAAAAAAATCTTACATATATGAGTGGATTAAACATGATAGAAACATAAAAGGTATTTAGGTAAAACAGAAGCACTGTTAAGTGAAAAACACCTTATACTGGGTGGAGGTGGAATAATACATTTGTTAAACACTGTATATATCACTGTTTTTATCTTGCATTCAAATGTATATAATATTATATTTAGGGCTGGTAATGTTAACGCATTAATCACGATTAGATTAATGTTAAATTGTGATCGTGAATATTTTTTTTAATCGCGATCAGAGTTTGCCAGCATTTTCCGCATTCTACCATGAAGAGATTGTATTAAGTGAACTCATTATCAGTTAAATGCACTATTTCAAGTTTGCTATTCTTTTGTTCCTTCTACGTATCCGAAGGCAGCTCGAGCAGAAGCTTTCTTGTTATACTATACTTGTTTTCCTTTTTCTACACTCTTTTTGAAAATAAGAAAAAAAGCCTAAAAGGTAAATTCTGCCTTTGTCTCTGTCTTCATTTTATTCCGATTTAAGACACAATGGTCAGAAA
>JAPSES010074088.1:0-10690 GCA_029822895.1 Maxillicosta whitleyi
CCCGCTCAATCTACCACTGTGCAACGTTCCGCCGCTCCGTGTTGCCGACACAATGCGCACACACGGTATGGCGGTAAGTGACAAATTCATATCAAGTAAGTGAAACAGATAAGTAAAACAGAACATTAATTTTCCGAACCACCTCGACTTCAAAAGGGCTGCATGGTGCCGGAGCCCATCTTTACAACTGACCAAAAACTGGTGAAGACTATATGGATGCATCACCAATTCATTGCAGGGCTGATGCATCCAAACAACCATGTGCCAAAAGAACATAATATAATATACAATGATCAGCCATGACCTTCTGACCACTGACAGGGGAAGTGGGAATAAATGAGTATTTCAGCACAATGGCGTTGTTGTTAAAGTCTTGGTCCAGATACCACAGCACACCGTCAAGAGTCTGATGGAGTCTAAGGCCTTGTCCACACAAAAGAGTCATTACAGGAAATATCTGCATCCACATGAAACCACCGAAAACGATGTTGTACAAGTGCCATGTGACATTTTAATGCCACGTGGAGCATTCTACCGGGTCTCATCCAATATGACCTTCTGGTTGCCCTTCGCTCCAAGTACATGCAGTGAATATTGTTAGCTATGGTTATGTGTGAAAGAGTAACCGAACATTTGGATTCAATATTTACAATAAGCTCAGTAGTTGTTGTAGCATGAGAGTCTTCTGTAGTGTGCTGGTGTGGTTGTTGTGAAGTGGCGTTTTGCTTCCGGGGTGAAATGTTAGAGAGGCGGAGCTATCACATCATCCTTTTACAAAAGTTGTGGTTCAGTCGTACAGATGAAGATGCCAAACCGGCCTTTTCAAATGTATCCACTCTGGAACCTGGTTTTGAAAGGTAATTTCATTGACTGAAAATGCCAGTTTCATGTGGATAAAAGGCCTATCCCATACAAACGTTTTGTGGATATGACCAAAACTGTCTTCGTATGGACACAGCCTAAGGCCTAATCCCAAACTGCTCCTTGCCCCCACCCACAAAAAAATTCCCTATGAAATGAGACAACCCCTTCATGACCTGTTCCATCATCAGCAGTCACCGATGGCGTGGAAACAGATGTTTCCAAAATAATTCAACATACTGTCATACTGTTACTGTGTCTTACTGTAACAGGCTTTGGTCGTCTTTTTGTGGCTATCAACTGCAAACTGCAGAAATGCGATTCATAACACATTGAAACAGCATTAAAAGAACAATCAAACGCTTACATTGTTTACAAAGAAAACATGCAAATTTGTGTGTTCTGAATGTGTGTGTGTTGTGAATTCTGGGAGATTTCCCCTCCATTTTTGTAGTGTTGTCTTGAAAAATCGGGGTGGGGGGTAGGGGTAAGGGGTGAATTGGGATTGAACCTATGACCTACCCGATTTTAAACAAGTGGTAATCATGTTCTGATCCCGTTCAGGGGTGTCGAACTCCGGTCCGGAACAACCATTTGAGCATCTACGGCACAAGTGCCAAAGTCCAGTTCTCGAGGGCTGGTATCCTGCATGTTTTAGATCTTTCCTTCTTCCATCACACCTGGAAGCCATTCCATCATTATCAGGCTTCTGCAGATCTGGATGATGAGCTGATCATTAATTGAACCAGGTGTGATGGAAGAAGGAAACATCTAAAACATGCAGGATACCGGCCCTCGAGGACCTGTGCCATAGATGTTCAAATGGTTGTTCTTTGACTACTTTTAGTCGGCACTAACCATTTTACACAAGGAATAAAAAGCACAATCTGGAGATGCTCTGACCCAGTGGCTTCACCATCACAATTTCCCCCTTTTCAGAGATGCACAGATCTCTACTCTGGCCAATGTTACTGTTTCCAACACATCACCTTCAAGAACTAAATGTTCCCTCACTGCCAAATATATCCAACCATTGTATCCATTGTAATGAGAAAACCTCAATTAATACCACTCTACCTGCCAGGGGTCATAATGTTATGGCTGATTGGTGTTTATATGTCTATAGCATAATACAGTACTGTGTAATATTATTATGTAATTATACAACCAAATTGGTGCCAAAACACACTGTATGAAATATCGGAGTATATAATTAGAGAGACTAGAAATATGCTAATTGTTTGAAGTGAACAAATACCATCCACAAACACAGGATAAACAAACAAACAATGATATGAAAAGATGATGACAACACCTGATAGAGTTATGCGATTATAGTTCTGAACGTCAATGCAGCTCTTTCATTTCCCTCATACTTGAAGATGAAAAATGGGATAAAATACAGAGAAATAATTGAGTTTATATAAAAGAAAAATGCAAAACAAGCATAGCAGTCAAAGCTGATGGATCATGCATATCTGTCAACAACATATACAAGATTCAGACCAGGGAGAAAATGTCCAGATAAACGTGATAAGTACCTGATTTGAAATGAGAGCTGTAAAACTGCTCATTTGGTTGTGCCCACTCTGCTTTACATAATAGTATGCTCCACATGTCTTATCTGCTCATTACTGGCAATAAAATGGAAACAAGTGGGAAAATGATTAACAAAACCAGCATGCTTTGATTGTAATTGTCAGGGTCAAGGGTACAGATCAACAAAATGGTTTTACTCACAGGAAGCCTGAAAAACACATCAAAACCAAGACAAAGAACAGGAAGGCTGCAAAAGACAAGACTGTATTCTGTTCTTCACATGAAAAATTAAAGTGCAAGGTCAATTAGTCAATTGTCTCTTGGGTCTTACTTTGTGCAGTGTTTCAAGGTGAGCCACTTTATTTTCCCTAGAGAGCATTCAATGGGTCCTTTTGTTGAGAAAGCGGATGCAATTAGATGTCAGATATGTGACCGACAGGTTGGCTGATAATTCTCTGCACCTAGGAAAAAAAAAAAAAAAAATACAAGATCCTTGACTGCCTCATTATTATTACAAGCTAACCTGGGATGAACTGCATTTCGACTTTGTACGTTTTCTGTAATGCATCAAAATGAAAATAAACCCCAGTGAAAAATATTCTCTGTTAATAATGGCCTTCCCACACTTTTTTGCTGAAGACTAATTGTGATTGGCTGATTAATACAATTACAGAGATAACAGAAATCCAATCAACAAAGGACGTTACCACCATTCAGATATGTGGACCACCTGGAATAAGTGCTGGATGATTTGGGCTTTGGTCCAAACAGTGAGAAGATAAGAGCAGAAGGGAAAATAAAAGTCTCATCAATAAGAGGGCCTATTTCGCTGTGAGTGAAAGCCAAAATTAAGAGATTATGAATTATAAAACACACACACACACACACACACATACAGTAAGTGAACACACCAGAAGAGTTAAGCAGGCAAAGTCATTTATATGCAGAGTAGTTCATTCCAGGTGGAATCACTATGGCGCATAAAAAACTGGATGCAAGTTGCAGCCAAAAACAATATGAAAAGTGTAGGATGAAAACAGAGACATAAGCAGTGTGTCCTGGGTTACAACAAATAACAATGAAAACAGGAACAATGATAACTACAAAAAAGTTATATAAAATACAATGACACCAAGTAAAAATAAAACCAAGTAATGAAATAAATGCAGATCAAATTCAAAATCAATTAAATTGTCAAAAAAATAAAAATATAAATAAAGTTTGACCCTTAAATACATATACATGTGATGTGGAGCCTATTCTGCATATAATAAGGGCTGATATAATTGCATACGTTGGAATTCTTTATGCATAGTTGAAGGAGAAATGGTTGGACTTCAAATTCACCACTAACATCTGTGAGACTAGTTGAACCTCAGTTTGTAAGAATTATGTTCCAAATAATCATAAAATGGCTCCAACTGTCACCTGACATTAAGGAATCAGGTTCATTTCAAATACAGATATCACTGACAGTAGTAGTCCAGACAGAATATTCACATCCAAAAAGCTCCTAAATCATGTTTATGTTGTCATTTTTGTGGATCCAGGTTACCAGTTCCCACTGAGCTGCAGCTGGAACATTTCTGATCATAAATATCTGTTGTTATTAAACCTACAAGGCCTTTTATTGTTCCCAAATACGCCGTGACAAAGTGAGAGATTTTCCAGGACCACATACGAACAAAAGGGTAAGAGGAGTTTCACATTGGTTCGGATCATTATCAAGACAGAAATAAACAGACAAAATATGCAGCAGTAATGAAAGGAACACACAAATGTAAGCACTTTCTTAGCAAACGCTTGAATCATTTCATCGGCCTTTTAATGCGGTTTCAATGTGTTACAGATCGCATTTCTGTGTTTTATAGTTGACAGACGTAAAAATATGAACAAAACCCATGAAATAGAAACAGTTACAGCTGCTGATGATATAATGAATACTGTAGGAAACAAAGTTGTCGCATCTGTTTATAGCGGCGTCCATGACCGCTGATGAAGTAACGGGTTGCAAGATTTTGTCCCATTTCATAAGGGAATGTTTACACCCCTATCTTTTACAGCTCTGTTTCAAGGGGTAGGGCTAAGGAGTAGGGGTAAGAGTTAGGGCTAAGGGGTGAATTGGGATTCAGCCTATCTTTTGCACTGGTGTGTTGTATGTTGCTGCTGTCAACCGTGAAATTTCCCCATGGTGGGATCAATAAAGCCTTATCTTATCTTATCTTATCTTATCTTATAACACACATACACCACTGTGTTTCAGATGGATAACTAAAATGCAAAGGTCTCAACTGTTTGTTCTTTCCTATATTTAGCTTAATTGTGGAGCTTATTTTTTATTTAATGATGTTTCAGATAAATCAGGAGTCAGGCACCAGTGTTCAGCCTTCAGCTACATAAACCAGTCTGGAGCCGGTCCAACAGAGCCAGAAGCACATCCTCAGCCCCCGTGTTGGCACTTTGACTCCAGTTTCTGAAAACACAAACATTGTGGAGAAACAAACAGAGATGTATCAGTCAGTGGTGGAGACAAACTGTTCCCTACTACACATAAAGACAGGACCACTTAAAACACTCATCATCATATAAAAAAAAACAGCATTTTACTTAACTTAACTAATACTGGACAGACTTTTTAGGATGTAATACTGATGACAAATGAGATTGTGTTTGCTTGTAGGATGCTGTGCAGGACACAGCTGTCTGCACAGAGGTTCACCTGGCACCAGCAGCATCTCCGTAATTCTCTCTCATCTCTCATCTCCGTAATTTATCTCCACTGACTGACATTATGTTCCACACTTTCTGTGGCCAACGCAAAAATAAAAGAAAAATTCATCCTAACATCATATCACTCTAAACATTTGTTTAGAGAGTTCGGTTCGGGGTCTTCCATTTTTTTTTTTTTTTCAACATTTTCAAGAGCGTACAAAATGTACGCCTGGGGGGAGGGGGTTAATGAGGGATATATACTTTCAAAATGCCAAATAAATGTCGATACCCAAGACAAAAATAAAGTCTCAGAAAAAGTTGTGCCAAAGGTAGGATTGAACGCCCTCGCTACCTTACCAGAAACAGGAAGGAACCATTACCATGGAGATGGACAGACGCGTTGTCTGTGCTGTCATGTGTTCAACAGGTTAAGCAGTGTTCTAGTTAGTGCAAAGTGGCATAGCGACCCGCGATGCTAACATTTTGACCCAATAAGCTAATTTTTTCCTGATACGCTTATTTTCAGTAGTGTACCGGCATTTTGACTGTAATTGTTTGCCCAGATCAAATGTGAAAAATGTTTCACACACGCGCACGCTGGACTGAGTAATGAGCATACGTCCATGTGGACAATGGACTGTGTTCTGTCGTCTTCACCCATTGGCTGAACACCAACAGGAAATAGAACATTACTGATGCATTTTTGACTCCTTATGGTCTTACTTTTTTTCTGTTTTTTTTTCTTCCATTTGAACAATTAAATTATGGGTGAAAATTGTGTTGTAACACAAGCACTATTGAACAAGTACCGGGTACAATATTAATGAAAATTGATTAGTATTTTCTTACACTAATACATTACAGCAAAAAGTAATCTGTTACTGTAATGCTTTACTCCCAATCCCTGAAAACCAATATCACATACATGAGCTTAAACCTGACCTCAGTGGAGCCTCCACTCACGATCACATTGATTAATGTTGAAATTTCCAAGGGAATGACCACACGCCCAGCTGTCTGTCATCCCGTTGTTTGATAAATTACCGTTAATCTGTTGATGGTTCAGAAAATCTCACACAGTGTTTTTTTTCATATAATATCAAATGCTGTTTCCTCATCAATCCTTATAGCTAGTCTGAAACTTTTCTCCTTATTTTCACCTTCCCAACTATATATATATATTTTTTTTCCCCTCTACCTTCAGACTAGCATTGCTGTGCAGCGTGTCCATCTTTGCCTCTCTGGTTTAAGCACGCACGATGCAGTCGGAGGAGGTCTGGGACGCCCAGATGTTTGCTGAACTGGAAGCCTGCGTTGGCAGCAGCTGCCAGCACATCACAAAGGAACAGACAGGAAGTAAGAAAATCAGCAAGCAGTTTAACGTGTACATCCTCCCCCTCCTTCTCCTCTCCCCCTCCGCCTACATCTCGTCTTCTTAATTTCCTCCACACGATGAAAGGGAAGTGTTTCCAGGACACATACATGCACAGATGTGCTGTGACCCCTTGAGTAGCGTTCCGTTTAAATTGTCAGCGGAACAGAAATGTGTCGTGATTGGCAGGACGTGGTTTTTATCAAGTTCTCACTGTCCTGCCAAATCCTTTTCAAGTTGTCTTTTCTTTGTTCCACCATGAATGTCAAGGTCTTAATTTTCATCTGGCTTGGGTAGCCCTTCACTTCGCTCCCAGTGTGTGTCCTCTATTATGCATTCATCTTCAAACATCTATTGTCTACTGACCCGGTTTGACTTCAGAACATGTAAAATGCAAACACTGAGTGGTGGCTGAAAGGAGATGAAGCTGAAACACAGAGAAGGCAGAGAGGGAAAGAAAGACAGACCCTGGCAGGAGGTGGAATGCATTTGGAGCACTTAGTCAGCCAAGTGTCCCCAACAACAAAATTGAGAGGGAAAATGACCAGCAGGCAGCAGCCACTATATCAGCTGAGCCTTCAAGCGCAATGAGAATAAACTAAAGTAAAATTTATCCCAGAGATAATTCAGCACACGCATGCCTGTCTATGGCTTTGTATTAACCAGCCTCCATTCACTCTTTAACCCATGACGACCCAAAGAAGCACTGACAACCAAACCCATCTACTGACATAAAATATTTAATACCTGTTGATTAACTCATTTTATCAAGTCAAGTAAATAATTAGTGTAAAATACAGTTTGTCATCTTTTTATGGTCATCAGATATGACTCATTTGGACATTCAGAGGCTCTGTAGTTACTATGGAAACACCGTCATCTTCTACAGCAGTAATACTCAAAGTGTGCCCCGAGAGAATGTCATAAAAAAAGTCAACTTTATATCAATGTTTATCAAATTACCCTCATGTTATTTCCAAAGGAACACTGAGTCAAATGTAGCTTAAATAACCCTAAGAGTAAAGTTTTATCAAGTTTGTCTTTCTTTCTTTCTTTCTTTCTTTTTTTGTACTTTACAGTTGGGTTACCTAGGTTACCTGTTGTCAAATCAAAGACCTGTCATAACTTGTGAGTTGTGGCAAAAATGAAGTAGAATACCTAACTAATCAAAAACAAAGAGTGAAATGAAACACAATGAAGAGTGACTTGAACAGTTATAAAATACGACAATGGATCTGTGACAGAAGAGAAAAGCTGGAGAAATAATGACCAAGGTTAGCAACAATACGCAAAGACATTCTTTTAGCATTGAGCTGTTAACACCATTTGTAATATACTGCAGACTTAATTTGTACTATACAAAATATAATGTTATTGCAATCTAGGTTTAAAAATTTTTTTTTTTTGTTCTGTTTATTTTCAGTTCATGATAGATTTAGCTGAAAAAACCACTTTTTCTTTAGTCTTCTCTGTTTTTGATATAATAAGCTTGAACTTTAATCTGAGCTTTTATGAACATCCACACATTTAGTAAATTAAATATAGGAAAATACCTGATATTCACTGAAAAAAGCCAAATGCAGAGGATAATGTCTTAATAAATAAATAAATAAGTAAGTCAGTAAAAATAAATATAAATAAATAATAAATAAATACATTCATATAATAAATAAATAAATACATTCATACACACATACATACATACATAAATATAGAGAAAAAAATATCTTGGAACTGCCACCAAAGTAGCAGTGGTTCTTTTGTGAGTTAACCAATCCTTTTGTTTTCCACCACAGCTCTGTCATAAATGTCCACAGTTACGCTACAATAATATCTTATAAAACGTCTGCATTTAACAGCAGACTGATACAAGTCCTATCATCCCTACACATGCAGGCAATGCATTTCACACATCTTATTATCAAGGTGTAAATCCTGCAGCTACGCTAATGGATTTACAGTTTCAGCTGTCAAATAAGAGGATGTGAAAAGGTGTTGGAAAACATTTTTTGGTCTGTTGCTTTAAAGGGATAGTTGTGTATTTTTGACATGAATCTGTATTTTATCCCCATCATCAGTGTAGTACATCCACACTGACTTACCCCTGACAGTGTCCTGTGAGCCCAGTTCTGGTCCAGTTTTGGTTGAAACGAAAGTAGTCCGGCAAGTTTGCGCGGGTCACTAAAATAAAATGTTAGCATGTGTTCAAAAGAGTGATTTATTTGCATCACATTAGTGCACTGTCATGCTACTGACAGGTAGACTAGCTGTCATCTTGTGGCAGTGCGGAGGGATATGAAGAGAGAGAAAGTAGGGCCAAGTGATTACATTTTAGGTAATTGGCTCCAAGTTTGGACATATTTTCAGTTTTTACTACAACCGCTGCAGCTGATAAACAATTATGTCGTACTCAGAGAAATGTTTGTCAGAAGTCTTGACCTTATATGTGTAAATATTGTAATGTAACTCGTTATAAACATAACAAATTAAGCAAGAATTAAAACAAGTTGTAGAAATCCACTTAAATTTTGCCCAAATGAATATAATAATAACTTTGCAGCACCTGGAAGGTACAAAGTCAAACTTTTTTTCCCCATTGTGATTGAAAAGCTGAAGGGAAACATGGGTCTGACGAAACAAAAAATAAAAATATTATCATCACTATTCACCATTTAAATAGTGTAATGATACAACACCCAGAATGCACTCTGTTCCCGACCTTTAATGGTTTAACTCCACTGGTGTTGCTTGTTTTAAACCATCAGACCCAGGACACATTCTGGTTCTAACCCTGTCTCTGATACTGAATTCTTGTTGTGTTAAAATCCACTTCTTTATAAACACATGTATTATATTAGTTCCAACTCTCTGTGTGGTAAAAGTAAAATCACATCTGTTTGTTTAAGTATTGTGAATAAAGGGAACGACTGGAATTACCTTTACGACAAAGTACCTGTAAGTGGACGACAGAGACACTAGTTGTAAAACAGTTGATCCATATTCGCACTAATCTTGCACAGCCAGACCTACAGTATCTCCACAGTTCATTACCTCTGTGCCAGTTCTGCAGATACGTCTGGCAGCCTCCACTATCATTCTGGAATACGGCTAAAAGTTATCTGGGTTGTTTGGTTCATTCATGGGTGGCACTGGGCACAGGATGCTGTGACAGTGGAATTGCAAAGTAGTGTTAGAACAGAATGTGTTTCAGTCTAAATATGTAGAAGAGGCTTTATTGTCATTACACCAGTTGTTCAACAAAATTGCCATGCAATGTGGACACGATGAAGCATTTTGAGGCGTTAATATGACTAAATTCCCTAAAAGGAAAAGGGTGCATGCCTTTTTCAGGGTGTAGGACTTGCAAAGTAACACACATTAACCCATAAAGACCCAACACTATGTTTATATTAGTTCCCAAAATAAAGTTTTCTTTCTATTCAATCTTTCTTAAATGATTCATCAACATTTATTTAATATTATACTCTGTATTTTTCATATGTCAATGTAAATCATGTATTTTCTAGTGTTGTCAAACAATTAAAATATTTAATCATTTAATCAGCAGGGTTGCTGCGGGTTAATTTTGATTAATAATTGACAATTAAATACTGCCCCAAATAAGTTCAGGGACGCTCAGAGTCATTCTGCGCTGCAGATGGGTTAATTGCATTTCAATTTTTAATCAGATTAATCATGATGATGGATTAATCTGCATTAACACATTCATTTTGACAGACCTAATATTTTTCTACATTTAATTTAGATGTTTATGAAAACTCACAGAAATTCAGATTATTTTATCAAAACTGAAGAAAAATGTACTTCTGTCAAATCTATCATTAACTGAACATGAACTGAACAACTGTGATCAATAAATTAAATACAGGAAAATACATGTTTTTCATTAAAAAAAAAAAAAAAAACACAGAACAAAGAGAATGATATAATAAATAGTGATCAATAATGTATAAAAGGTGAAAGTGAGAGAAAAATGTATTTGGAAACTGCCACAAAAGTAAGACCGGGTTTTAATGCGTTGATTAGAATGAGATGATTCTTTTTTAATGCATTGACACATGGATTCATCCTCTAAGTTCAGTTATGCAGCAATTATTACAGACTCAGGAGGCGGAGCCTGTGGACAGGTCGCTGCTCTTGTGGCAGACCACGCTGTTTCCCATGTTTGTTATGCTCTTAAATCGC